>CM024272.1:2932574-3040074 GCA_013621005.1 Aeschynomene evenia | reverse complement strand
GTAACGTAACAACTCGTATTGAAAGTTGGTCGCCTTTTTAGGGAGGGAAAGCCTTTCAATAGGAGCCCTACTTCCCTCTTTGCGACCTCATCACTTCAAAGCGCAAACCAATTTCTTTCTTAGTAACCGGGCGGAGCGCACCTTTGGTACTTTGCTTATAGCTTTTTTAGGTTATGCAATAGACGGGAGGCTTAGCTCTGGATCCCCCCTGCTTGCAGAAATGAATGGATCAGAAGGGGGGGCTGGGTTCTATTTCCGGGCCGGGCGGGAGGTGAAGGCCATAAGATAAGATTGCCCTCCCGGTAAGGAAGAGAGGAAAAGGGTGCTGTCATCTATCTCGACCAGTTTCCCGAGGCGTTGAAAATCCAGACCGGCTCAGAGAATCACTGGCGCTATTTAGCCCTTCGTTTCGCCATTCGAAGTACTACCTCTGCCTTCCCTTTTTGTAACATACCCAGGCGCCCCCCTTTTCAATCACTAAGAAAAAAAAAAAGACCAATCAAAGCCCTATCTAAGTAAAGCTTCGTCTGTTATTTTTCCGGCCCCAGGAGAGTTTACTCAACCCATTCCCCAGTCTTCCGCACTGCTCAAGTAAGTGTGCGTGTGCGACTCCGTATGAGGACCTCCTTCCCTTCTGCCCACTCTCCGTTCACACGGTTCTCAAAGCAGAGGAGGAAGGGTGGGCTGCAGGTACCACGAGCCCTCTGTCCCACACATCTATCCAGAAGCAAGTGTAGTTCACCGGTTCCACCGAATGCTCCTATCTCTCGGCAAAGATCGTGTGAGTGTGCAGTTATGCTTCGGATGCTTCGCCATAGAATAGATCGACCCAGTTCCCGTTCTTTTCCGGTGCACTCGCTTTATATCTCCGACACACAAGGAAGGACGCGGTGGGAAGGAAGCAGCCCTAGCCTCTGTCCGGCCGATCATTCCGCTGGCATCTTGCATTCACGCCTCCGTTTGACTGCCGCTCGGGGATGGAGTTGTAGATACGTTAGTCTTAGCGGATCGTTGGCTCCACCTGTTATCTCCTTCTACGACATGCTGTTGTCGTCGCCATATTCCTTATGTAACTTAGTCATCTCTGCCTCGCTGCGGGTCAGCACCTCCGAAAGAAACGGAGGACTTCATTCAGTGAGTCCGCGATCGCCCTCTAAACGATCAGAATAAGGTAAAGCTTGAAGATAAGTTTTGTACTCTATTAATTTCTCAGTCCCTCTAGTCGGGTGGGCGCCGGCCGGTCTTTCGACCAGATCCCCCTAAAAACCGTACGTGCGGGTCTCCCCGCATGCGGCTCACGCCATTCGATTCGAGGTGGCCCAGCCCAGCATTCATTCGCAAATCCTGTAGTAAAATTGAGACTGCTCGACCTCGGAAGCTAATTCGCGTGTAGGCAGCGCTGTCTGTCGTACCGTTGACTCTATCTATTCATTGAATTAACTTTCATTCCATTTTTTTATAGGCTCGCTCCCTCTTTTTCCAAGAATTAATGCACTTCCCCTTGACTTCAGAGGGCCTTCTCTAATAGGGGAAAAGCCTTCCATTTCCGTCAAATGACCCGGCCCCCTGGCTCTTCCACCGTCCGGGCTCCCTTTCCTACCTATGCTATGCTCCCCCGGCACAGGCCTACCACGCTTCGCGCCTGCGGCGTTTTCGCCGGACGGTCTTTGCCAGTAGTGCCATCCTCCCCGCTGGCTGTATGGGCGGGTTGTCCCTCGCTGCTGCGTTCTGTTAGGCTATGGATTACAGGAACAAATGTAGTTGAATGAGACAGCAGGCGGGTTACACGTTCCGCTGTGCCGAGATGTGAGGTGCAGGTGGTGATGATCACCCCGGGGTATGCGCTAGCGCCCTTGACAGGCACTCCAGGACCCGCCAACGCTCATGAAAACCCGGGTAGGTCGGTCCTCCATTCATCTGACCGGAGGTGTGGATAACGAGGCCACCTTCACAACCCTCTCCCTTCTGTCCTTATGTTGTAGTAAGGTAGGGCGGTTCGCTTGAGTTGCTCAACCGCCCCTTAGCCCGGTGCTCATGACGCGCTACGGGACCTCCACCGTGCCGGGGGACTAAGCAGGGCATAGCTAGCGGCATAGGAGCCGACTCGGCGTCAGCGGCTTCGTGCCGCACTGGAGTGATCCAATATGTGGTTCCGCACGTTCCACCACTTCTCCGTTCATTTCCAATACTGATCGTGAAACACCATGAGCAGCAGGATGTTGAGGTCCGAAATTCGAAGTGAAATTTTTTATTTGCCCGTTCCTAGTCGTCATGGGAAAAAAGGAAGAAATAAGAAAGAGATTATTCCCTGAGAGCTTGTCCAGTACTACCAGTACCAGAAATGCATCTCCTTGCGTGCGAGATACTTCTATGCCAGCCGTTATTCCCGGCTCTGTTATGAAAGAAAGCGGCAGACTCATCTTACAGGTGTTCCCTAATGAGGGATTTTAGGGGATTAGGGTTCTCCTTTATCTCCTCCACCCATCCGCGGAGGGTTTCAGTATCAATCTCCGCAGATATTTCCAGATCGCGAGACATAATGTTCTCTGCGACACTGGAATAGATTTCTTCCATTTCCGGAAAGTGAGCGGAAAGCCGCCCTTTCCCCTTCTCACAATATTCCCGAACTTGCTTAAGAATCAAAGTGTGAATGGCACTTCGAAGTGCCTCACGTTGTTCGGGGATCGGCGTGGGGAACTTCCACCGGTTCTGGACTGGAGCCAGCGGGTTCTGAATGACCTCCCTCTCACGGTTAAAAAAGTGGTTAACCATCTCGAATAAATCCATATCGTCCACCCTAAAAATGTGTCTCAACTACAGCCAACTAACTCCCCAGTTTCCCTATCGAAAAACCAACCCTACTTAATTAGTTCTAGAAATGCTAACCAAGTTACACACTGGGGCCATGGGTCATGAAAGAGGTTGACCCCCACCCCCCTTCACTATGTATGGCCAATGAACTCCTCGCTTTAGTCCGTTCTTTTCCTTCTTTGGGCTCGGGTCGATAGTAGCCGTGGTAGTAATGTCCCGGAGCCCGGCTACCGACCCGAGGCGCTGATCGGGAAAGTCATATCATAAAGGGACGTTCAACGTAATTCTAGAAGGGCGTTACCAAAATCCGAGTCTTGGTAGTTTACTTGCTTACTTTAACGAGTAAGGCAGTTGAAGTGAAAGTTTATTAAACTAGTCCCACTAAGATGGCGGGGAAACTTACTTCCGAGAGAGCAGCTTTCGCCTCGGTAATTACCTAACGAGAGAGAGCCGATGCCAAAGTAGCCCTTTACGCGAGGGAACGCCAGACAGACTTACCTCTGCTAACTACGTTTTTTTATATAGACTGGAAGCTAGAGAGATACTATACTAAGGTATAGTGCCGCTACCAGAGAAGGCTGTTTCATGCTAGGCGTCCAGACCTACTACGCCCGAGCCGCCTCCCCGGCACACTTGCTATATCCACTAAGGCTTCATCCCACTTCGTCCTACCAACTATACCTTATAGAAAGCCGTTCTATAACAATTCAAGACAACAAGAAAGCAAAATATTGGATCAGACCTTTTCCGATTTTTATTTCCATTTCTTTTTCCTTCCATGGAACGGAACCTTATTTGCCTTCGCCTCAGTAGCCGCTTTTGCTTATGGTAAATCTGTATCGCTGCTGTCTCCCCGGATACTTACTTATGGTGGGTTTCAATAGATCTCTTTTCCACCTAGGTCAAACAAAGGGGTATGCCGCTATATATGCTACACCGAAGTATGCTCCTAGGTAAGCGACTGCCTTTGGATCCGCCTCTCGAGCACGAGGGTCATATTCATAAAAGGCTATCGATCATGAAGGTTTGCCTATGGCTCTGTATCTACCTCTGTCTGCTGGTGCTTATTTTGATAAGCTGCAGGATCAATGGCTTAAACTACTGCTTCTTAAACGCTTCTCCTGCGACTTGTTCTCCTTTCGTCCTTGCTCCTCTAAAGGTACAGTATCTAAACGCTCCTTCTGCTCTTGGTAAAGGGGCCCAAGGCTCATCCTTATGCTTTCGGTTTTCGAGTGAAAAACAGAGTTGGGGAGACCTGTCAAGCTTTAGGATAGCTCTTTTCAAAATAGATTCTTGTAATGTAATAGAAGCTAAGTATACCGAATCGGGTTTGTTGATGGAATCATAGCCGGGCCGGAACTCTTGATCTATCAATAGAGGTTGAGAACTCAATAAGGAAGGACTGTTAGTCATCACCGAGGGTATGACCAAGGAACTGCTGCTGAGAGCGATAGACTTTCCAACTGAGATGGAGAGAATGCGCTCCTACTCTCTTTCAATCGCCGATGCTAAAGGAGGGCGTAGACCGAGGGGGGGGGTTGAGTCAGCAGCTAGTTTTGCCGGAATAGGAATAAACGATGCAATTGAATCTGTTGGAGGAAGGGCATTAGAGCAATAGACGGAATGAGTCTTTGTTTCAATATCCCCTGCTCTTGTTGAGTCGACTGTTCATGGCATGGTTTGGTGGGACCAAGAATTGCTATAGTTCCCGGACCAGGAAGTTTTTGCATTGATGCCGGGAATACACACTCTCTCTTTCTCTTTGAAGGAATCCGCATGGAAGGCTCTCGACCGGGTCATGGCATTGCTCTGGAGTGGAGCCGGGGAAGGGGCGAAGGGAAGAGGATTTAGCTTTTGCTTTGGTTCGGTTGACCGTATGACTATAGTTTCTGTGGTCTTGTTCAAATAGAAATAGAATAGGTCCCTTTGGGTGCTATCACATAGCCCTAAGCAGGGCAAGGAAGGTCTCTAATCGACAACAAAGAGATATGTCAATTAGCGGCACACTTACTATAAACCGATTTTCGTTCAATCCTATAACAACTCGTATCTCAGTTACTCTTCTAAAATATCTTTAGGGAGTGAATGACTCTTGGGTATGGCGGAAGAAGAATAAGTAATAAATACGACTAGACTTTTAGCTTGAAGGTTTAGTCTTTTAACAACCGATCTTGCGGCATCAAGTTGTCAATCCCTCGGGCATCGAGTTGCCTTTCAGTATCCCTTTAGAGCAGAGCGTCTTTCCTATCTCTCCAGGCTAGTCTCTTAGATAGCAAGTCAAAGGAGTGTTGTTCGAATTCTACACCATCCTCTGTCGCTGTCTGGAACGAGAATTCAATGTCATCCTCCCTTAGCCGATTGCTCACTATCAACCACTTAATCCTTCTCAGACATCTTTTCCTCCTTTATAACCAGACTAACCACTTCAGGCTGCACAATAGAGATCGAGATAGCCTCGTAAGCATGATTCTTAGTCTCGTGGTTGAGATCCGTGAGCGAGACCCAAGCAGGAGAAGCAAAGGTAGAAAGAGCAGAAAGGCAGGCAGCATTATTTCTCCGCTGCTATATCAAGATGATCTATAGCATCATAGATAGAGACGCAGCTACATATACATATACATATAGATGAATGAGGATCAATATCGTCCCTCATGAAAGGTCAGTTCAAGAAGAATCGCAATATCAGTTGTTGGAATCCGCTGCTCTCGAATTCGCTGTGCCAATCCGCTCTTTGGCTGTTAGCAAGAAGACGATAGGAGTGAACAGCGGATTCTCCGATCGGCAAATCCGCTGTTATAGAGTCATCTAGACTTCAATGCGACCTTCATTCACTAGCTGTAAGGAAACCTTCCTAAGGGGGAAACCCGCATACCCACTTTTCCCCTCCCCCCCCAGCGCTAGGTCCTTAGAGGCCTCTTCCCTTTCTTCTTGTATGAGAAGAGAGGGAGACTACACCTTCTTCTGTCGGATCGGAATACGAAGAAGAAAAAAGTTACAGATTTATCCATCAGTAATGGGGATCACATAGGTGGGAATATAGGAAGCTGAAGGACTTTAATTTCAATGTGCCCAATTGAAAAATAGTTTTTTTTTTAATAGTTGAAATATTTTTTTAAGTAGATAAGAGGATGTGTGGGCATCCGCGCGACACAATTCCTCAAGCATCTGAGACAGTTTATGGGAAGGATACTAAGTTTGCCTATTCGTAAGGATTTACTCCCCAATAATTGCATTTTTTTTTTCTCGCCAAAGTCCGCGGCGGAATCCAATTGCGCCATTCGATCGACAATCTGCCCTTTTAGTTGAGCGATCGCTCGCGCTTCCTCCAGAAGCAGCTTGTCCGCATTTGCTTGAGGGAATGGGCGTAATCGATTCGGATTCTCACACTCGGAGCGGCTCCCTGTGCCAACCTCGGTGAATGTCATAGTTTCAATAAACATCCGGGAACGACTAAGTCGTGACGGTAAAAGGGGCACTGGTGTAAGGAGTTACGCCATAGAATCAAAAACTATAATTGGAAAAATCCACGCGGCCCTTCTAAAAAGGTATATAGCTGACCCTCCATTCGCAACAAGGTAGCTGTAGGGGAACCTGTGGCTGGATTGAATCCTTACTCGGGGAAAACGGCCACTCAAGCTTGAGTGAGACTCGTCGATGACTGTGAACATGCCAATAGGCGGTAACGGGTTTCGCGTGGTAGTTCTCTTTGATAGATCAAGTAAAGAGGGCGAGGCCCCCAGAAATGGGGGGAAGGGGAGTGGGCAAGGGGCCCTTTCACGGCTAATTGATCTCTCTCCCTCTAGTAAGCTCATCGAAAGACCAGGTGCCCAATACTAAAACAACATTGGGGAAGGTGGGATGCTAGGTGGACAGGATTGGACGTTAACCTAGAGAGCAAAGTGTAGTGCACTTCGTTCTCTTTGATTGGCACATGGAAGATCAACTGAAAGCAGAAAGAAGATCTGCACAGCTAAGACAAGGAAGGTAAGATAGGCAGTTCAGAAATAAGATAAGACAAACAAGTAAATATTGCAACTGACAGCTAATAGGACAGAGAATACAACTGTCAGCAAATCAAATAGATAAGACAGTCCTGTCTTGATAGTTGACTTCAGATTTAAATGTCCGATCTGACTGTGAGAATAGCGAAGTCCGGAATGACATGCTCAATGCCAGTCCATCCAGAAATGCCAGATGAATCCCGTGAGATATCTAATCTAGGCAGAAGATCCCATCCCTAAATTTAATCAGAGGTTGAAACCTTGCTTTGCAAAAGGGGAGTTCTTTCTTTCCCGCATCCATCCTATAAACCCCTGTCAAAGGCGCTTCTACTCATTCTCAATTCAGGCAGGCCGGTTGCCATAAATAAAACCACAATCACACAGTCAACTCGAAAAGAGTTTCTCGCCTACAAATTCAGGAGCTGGTCCAAGCCTTCCTCTTGACTGTTTAGGAGTCGCATTGAAGATTCGAAACCTTTCGTGTCGTCAGGTTGCTACACCTAACCTAGCCTAGCGGGAGCTCACTTAATTAAGGCTCCGAGTATCATGATCGTAAGACGACATTTGCTAGCCTCACACTACCCTTTTTTGGAACCCTCGAGTAGTCATGTGGAAGAAACAAACGAAAAGAAAGGAGAAAGGGTTGCTGTTGCCAAGGCCTATTCCTCGACCATTTTTGATCGGAAGTCACCTATTCAATAAGTTGGGAGTCCCGCCATGTAAACCCATATCCCGTGGAAGAATCGAATCAAGACCTACTATTTATTTAGCATCCCGAAGAGTGACGAGAAGACCACACTTTACATCTTTCTTTCAAAAGAGGAGAACGCGCTCATAGAATAGAATTCAAAAAATGAAACAAATCCTCGTCCAGTGGCGCGTCCTTTAGCTGCTGCGGTCCGGTACGGGGAAAGAAGTTCGGACATTATATATATAATAGAGGAAGCGCTCCCTACCTGAAGAATAGGCGTCTTTCATACCTTTCCTGGGAACGGGCAAGAAAACAGATTGGCCTATGAATGTGCACCCTCTTTCCTGATACTAGGGACATTTTATTCTTACCTATATTATAATCTTACCAACAGCTCTTATTCCGATAAAAGAGCAAAGAGAAAAGCCCTCTTATGCCAGAAAATTTATAAAGTAAAGTGCTAACTGCAGCTCCCCTTTAGGACGAGGCTCTAGACAACTCATATTGGGTCTTTTAGTTCGCTAAGAGATTCTTTGTGCGAGGGGGTATTTTTTTTTTATTGTAAAGAAAGTATCAGTTCGAGCATTTAGAATGTCCTGATGGACTCTAGGATTAGCTCTCATTCGTGACAAGGACTCTTTTCATTTTTAATAAAGAAAGTGTACTTTCACCTCTGGAATAGCAACATGCGAAAGACATCCACTGGCGTGCTTACGTTCTTTCTTCGCTTCCCAGCCAACAAGCAACTCCTTGAGCTTTAGAAAGCCGTTGATTGCCATCCGTTTTCTTGCTTGAATCTTTTTCTTATTCTTAATAGAACCTGTCCTCCCGGGGCTCAAGGGAGAGGCCTGACTGTCTTTTCTATAGAGTTGGAGTAGTAGTTGGACAAAAGAACTCTCTGGCCGGAGTCAAACACGTAGTCGTGACCTGTCCCGTCGTTACTCCTCTTTCTATATATGTTTAGGGAGAAAGAATTAGGCTGCCTTAAAATCTACTCTAGGCGTTGGATTGTTTTTCTTTTCTGCTGGTGAGGAAAGGTCGTGCAATCGCAGAGGACTAGTTCCCTAGCCCGCTGATAAGAATAAAAAAGGGATCGGCGCAGTGGATAGGCCACTCTCACTGGAAGAGCTTAGCTTATTCCAAAGCATGGGCATACTGACCTAGCCATTCTGGGATTCATTGTGGAAGCTTGACTGTGTATGCATTTTGGAATGGTCTCTACCGCTTTTCGCTCCTTACAGTTTCTAGCGAAAGGTTTCCATTCCTCCGCCAATTCCTAGCTCAGTTCGAACCAGTTAAACATCTCCATTCGAGGGCGAATACCAACCAAATCTCTTTTTTGCTCCTGCGCCAGCCAGCTAATCATCATCTTTCTCTCCTGATGAAGTCAATCAGACAAATTAGATTTTCTCATTGAGGAGGAGCTTCAAGCTTATAGATAGTGGCCTAAGCGCTAAGAAGTGGCCAATATGCTTTTCACATCGTAGTTGGACAGCTTATCGAAGGGAGGAGTGGAAGTCTCTTCGATTTAGTAGCCCTAGCCCATCCTTCTCACTTCACTCCTCTTGCCCGGAACTGAAGGTCTGGTAACTTAACTTCGCAAGCTTAAAAGCGGGTAAAGAGAATAGCCGGCTTCTTTTCATCCCGTTCTAATTCTAGTTTTGGTACCAGCTTTATGTGGTGATTGTGGTGTCTTCGCATCCCCTGTTCACGAATCAGCTGTTCATGCCCGAAAAAGAGCAACTGACTGAATGGTAGGAGGTTGAATGGCACGAATAGATTGTTCTTTGCCCAATTGAATCAATGGTTAAGATTTAAGATAGCCACGAGCAGAGAATAGGCTGCTATTGAATCAATAGTCTAAGAAGATGGCATAGAATCAGACAAGGAACTGAAGGCCTTTGAAAGAGCCCCCTTTCCTTTTGTGTTAGACGACACCACGATTCCAGAGCCTTCCTCCAACCCCGGTGGAAAGGTTCACCCTGCTCTCGTTGGCGATGGTTCCTTGCTTAACACGACCTGGGTTAGTGGTTAGGGTTTCCTCCTTCCTACTACTTCTCCCTTCGTCCCCTTTCTTTGAGTATGTGAATGGATTTCAACAATTCAATTGAACTGTTGAAACCGGAGTAACCATAGTTGAGCGTTCGTACTTCTCTTATGAGGAATCGTCTCATGGGCAACTGGCTTTCAAGTGGACTTGATTGTCTTACCCTATTTTTCATATGAGACGAGCCTAATCACTAGTCGAGGAATATCCTAAGTCAGTACCAGTTGATTCTACTTGAAATCCCATACATAAGAAATGGTTTTGGAACAAAGTGAGCCGATAGGCTTTCCATAGGAAACCCGAAAGGTGTCTGAGAATTCATTCCTAATTCCTAGTCGTCTAAAAACAGTAAAAGAAGAGTCACTTTCAACAACACCTTCAAGAAGAAGAGCTTCCACTACCATCGGAGGAGCCTGGAAAAGAAGCACTCTCAATCACATCGGTCTACCAACTAACTCTATCAGGAGCGTAAGGCCTAGCCGGGAGTGAACTTTTGAAAATGCTAGCTTGACTCAGAAGTCTTGGGTTACGGAGCTCTTTGCTAGCTTAGGGGCGAAGAGCGAAGGTAAGGATTGAGGGGAGAGTCTAGTCTACTTGGCATGCTTTCAATCATCTTTCGAGGAGCAAAGGGTACGATAATAAGGAAGAGTCTGATTCTAGAGATTCGAGAACCAGATAGGGATGCTTCTGATACAAGGGACGAAGCTTTGAGATAGGAGTGAAGCGAGAGTAATTGCTAGACTAAGCTGCAAAGGGACCAGCTTTCGACTTAGACTATGAGGAGGGGACAGGATCCCAACTCTGAGAGGAAGCCAACATTGACTGACTTTCATGGTTAAGATTCGACAAAAAAGAAAAATAACCAACAAGATAAGATCGAGCGGTCTCTGCTCCTCTCTAACTAAAACTAAGAGGAGAAGCGGAACAGTCTATGGACTGCCTTGCTTGATCATCCTATCAGTCATGGTTACGGATTGACTATCCCTTCTTCGGTAGCTGGTTTTACTCTTTGTGATCGAACAAAACAAGAGCAAGATATATCGTAGTAAAGTAGAGCTATAGACTGCATGATTGGCTTGTAGGAGAAAGCAAATAAGGATTCGGGACAAGACGGAGATGAAATTTTTGTCTCTGCTATTGGATGTCATAAGGTAGCTCGCGGATTGGTCTTCATTGCGTACTAGCTTCAGTCGGAATAATGTGTTCCGTTAGTGTTCTCAGCGACCTTGCTTGGTCTCAACAATTTGGCTTTGACACGGAAACGAAGACTTTATAGAACAAATATTAAACCTTCACTCTTTGCCAAGATAGTACGAATGAAGTTCTTAGTGCTACCTAGCCCCATCTAGATGCATAATTGCATATATGATATTAGCTGTCGCTTCGCTCGAGTGACTACGTACCCGCCCCTTCGACATAGATGAGATTGGACTGTCTTTGGCCTAGAAGAATGGCACTTGACTTTTCTTGGTCGGTTCGAATCCGGCCCAGTCCTAGGGACGCACGTGACAGACGTTCTTTTCAAAAAAATCTGGAGTGAAAGCCGACTACCAGCACGGAGCCAAAGGATCTTGGTTGAAACTTTGGCACTGTGGACACCAGCTAACGTAGGTGACCCTTCAATAGATTTAATAGATTTGCATGAAGGCTCCCCCTTTCCTTTGGTAGGCGTTCCCCCTATCTTACCAAATGTCGGGACAGAGGTACTGGTGTGAAGAGGGCGTATACAAAAGTGGATTATGAATCGCTTTGTTTCGTTCTTTCCCACTTTCATCTTTTATCTTTCACACATAAACCTGTTGTTATTTTCTTCCTCAACATTTTTTGTCTGGTATTCTGTTATGCTATAATTTAGACTAGTTATGTCATGCTCGAAAGAGACAAAGAAACCTTTGTCAAGATCTTACTCATCATGAGTGAATGTTCTGCGATCTTTTTTTGCTTTCTCTAACGAACAAGCAACGGACTGAGCTTCAAAGCGGGTTCCAAGTCCAAGGAAGTGGTTTTACTTTAAAGGTAGTGGATCGACTTCTTCTTATCTGCTATTTCCGGTAAGAGCTAGCCAACTCGGAAAAGAAGGAGTAGCTAAATTAGAATAGGCTGTGGCACTAAAGGGAATGATTGGACAAATATACCAAGAATATCTGTTTTGCGCAGAATCGGTACCAGTGCCGGTCAAGCAAGATGATGCTATCACCTTCCTTAACTTCGAAAAAGAAAGAAGAGGCATCCCTCATCTCGTTCTATCATATCTCCTGGCGAAATATCCCATCCTGACTAACTTAGCAGGTTAGCTCGTGGGACTGACTTAAAAGGCTTAAAAAAGGACTACCGACGGCATTTGTAAACGAAACTCGCATTTATAAGAATCACTTACCTCGGCGAAATCCGCTCAAGAATAAAGAGATTTCATAACTCCATTCTATCTACTCATAGTTCTACTCCTGTTGAGCTACTAACTCGAGGAAGAAGAGCTCTCAAGCTCAACTCAAAGGAAAAGCCTTCTGTCTATCCCTTCATAAAGAGCTATCTTCTTAACAGCTTTCAAGGAATAAGCAAGGAACTAGGCGCTTCGCTTTCCTGTTCTGGTTCTTAGTTTGGACTAAAGTTAGAGGAAATACCCCTCGACTTGTAAATGCACGGATTCCCGCTTATGCCTTTTCCCCTGGGGGCTCGGGGCACGAGAAGGACTCTAAGGCAAAAGAAGGTTTTGGGACTGAGCTTTTATCAGTACTTCGGTATAAGATGGAAGTTACATAAACAACCCTCTAGCAGCATTGGCAGAAGCCAAAGCCCTTCTATAAAACTCCAGAGATTGCTTCGAAATCTGATCCTTGCATTGACCCTTTCCTGAATCATAACGAGATAGCAGAAAGCAAAATCCTTCTGAACTCGCCACTCAATAGATAGTAAGGATAGAGGGGAGTGGTGGTACGATGACTCCCTAATCTGGGGTTCCATCCGGTACCCCGGTTCTAAGCGTCACACCCTGCGATGAGTCAAGATGGGTGGTATTCCCGGAGAGAATGAGCCGGGAACCCGCCGGCGGGGATCAATAAAGACTCAAGTGCATGAGAGAGGGGGGCTCTCTGAGCTGTTGTCGTAGGCATGGGACACATACCAAAAGGTCTTAAGAAGAGACTTGTTTGAAACTTTCTGATCTGTTGAAAGAAGCAAGGATCGATATAGTTGAGAAGTGAGTTGTAGAACAACCACCCATTGATTCCTGCGCAAATGAGCTCTTTATACATCTGCGACTGCTCTTTCTCCCGTTGAAAGACTGGCATCATAGGTTGCCCACAGATTGGGATCTATATCTATCTAATTGAAGCTGGCAACAGCGGAGTGAGGACAGCTAACCTTTTCGATTGACTAGCACCTTCTCGGCTGATGGTGTGCCCACCCTCATTACAGACTGACCCTGAAACTGCTTTTGCTTTCCCAATGGAGTACACTCAATGACTAGAATAGGATAGGATGAGATAGATACGATAGCTTCACTCAATTGAGAAGGAGAAGAACCGACCTGGCAGTGCAGATAAATAAAATAATATATTTAACAGCGAAGAATAAGAGATTAAGAAAGTGATGCGCAAGGACTCTTTCATCTTATCCTGCGGGAGGATGATTGAGGGAGAGAATTCATACGTGAAGTTTCTTTAAAGTAGCGTTTCCACCCACTTATTCCCAGTTTAAGTTTTTTTTAACTACCTTTCCCGCATTCTTTCATTTCTTTCGTATAGGGAGTTGATTAAGTTTACTGTCTTCCCTACTCTATAAGAAAGTTCCTTCAGCGGTCTAAGCTTCTCTGCCCGCTTTGCATTACGTATATCAGTCGATTCGGTAATCATTCCGTTAGCTCTTCATCCCGTAAGGATTCGAAGTAGTGTCTCAGTGTAACCGGCCCCGCTGGGCAGAAATCCTCTAAGAGTCCCGCAGGTAACCCCGTAGGCTAACTTATCCCTCCGCATATTCGTTGAAGCGAGGGCCCGGTCCTTGCCCCTCATCAAGGATTTCTTCCTCTTATTGCTTCCTTGATGAAGCAGCAGCCTTTGCCACATTCCCCTAGTCCGTCTAGCTCTCTCCTCGTGCAAGTCTTCTATTAGCAGTTCAAGCAGTCGAATCGGTAATTGCCTAATTTGCTATTCCTTCTTTTCTTCCATGAGGAAGCGGAGAGGTAGCGTGTAGGTTTTACTAATGCAACTAGTCGGCCTTCAGGTAATCAATTCTCGTGTAAGAACCCCTAGTGGCCCGGTTCGTCTGTGTCTTAGTCGTGGAAGGAGCATTTTGGCTTAGTCTTGAGACTCTTTAACTCCTCAGTCAAATAAGGAATCCGTTTTCGTTCTTTCCTCAGTTGATGTCTTCGAAGTCGTAGATCGAGTGAATGCGGTTGCAGGTCTAGCGCCATCCCCGAAGCCATTCATTTAGGTTGACTTTGCTTTCTTTTTAGTCTTCCGTCTAGTAGTGGAAGGCGTGTCTGGGAATCAATCCTCGTAGAATAGGGAAGCCGGCCTTTCTTCTTTCCTTCAGGTGGTGAAATGCCAATCATAATTGCTGTTGCAGGAGCGATGTCAAAGTGAATCTTGTAGTGAGGGTCTTTCGGGCACCATTACAGTTGCGTTTTTGTCTGCTGCTAAGGTTCAATGCTTTGGATTTGGTAAGCAATACGTCTGGTGGTCCATTAGCTTTCCACCTTACATTAGCAGGTGAAGACAAATCATTTTCTGTTGACTTTGGCAGCATTATGTTTATCACTATGAGTACTCCCAAATGAAGGTTTAGGATCTGAATGGACATCTCCCCAAGTTTCCCTTTTATATCCATTATGGAAGCCCCATTAACATCTTTTCGGTTTTGTGTAAGGAACCTTTCTCTTCTTGCATGATCAGGTGACTCATACAATCTCCTCCTGGCATGAGAGACTTCCACCTCAGATGTTCTACTCGAGTTTTCAATATGAGTGTACCATCTTCTTTCTCGAGGATAAGATACTGCCGTAAAGGTAAAGTCGACATGCTGTGCTACAAATGTAAGAGAGATTCAAATGTTATAAAGTCCGACTCTCCCCTCGTCGAATCCCATACCATAATGGGGAAGGTTGGACTAGACCTAGAACGGTCTCGCTTCTTTATTTAAGTAATTAGGTAACGAGATTAGCTTCCCGTCTCGACATTCCTGACGAAAGGTTGGTACTATAGGAGCATGTTCGGAGAGTTCACACAAGATCCTTTCACCCAGAGGCACAAAGGAAGTCAGGGAACACACACCCAATGGGTAGGGATTGATTGTTTTTCAGTAGTTGCCATGGATCGTCCTTTGAGCTTTCTCGTTGGCACTAGGATAAGGGGGATTCCCTTTGGTATTTTACTATGAAAATCATCTCGTTGAAAGGCAAAGCCCCCTTGAGCAATTTGCCATTATCCAATATATTCCTAACTTAAATATAGTTATGTATCTAATGGGGCCGAAGTCGGCTCAGCCGGAGATCATGCGTCCGACAAAAACGTCAGCCTTCCTCTTGTAGAATATATAGGACCTAAAAGGACCGACCCTTCCTGTAAAAGATATAGCCGATCGCATCTCTCTTTCTATTGATTGTAATTCAAAGTCGTTGATAGGCGCACCGATTCCATTCATGATTAGAATTTGTAGGGATAGATCTGCCCATGCCGGTAGTTTAGTTCACTCGCTTGCACTGGTTGGGGTTACTTGATCGAAGGGATAGAACACTTTACTTTAATACCAATCAAAGTACCCGATCCTTTAGCGAGAATCAATAAAAAGAGATGGGCGAGCGCAGACTCCTTTCTGAGGATCGAAAGGACTTATTCTAGCATGCCCATTCAAGTCCCAGCAAATGCCCGTGCTTCTTTAGTTTTGGACTTATGCCTTGCCTGTGCTCTATCATTCATTCCCAAAAGCCCATCCAAAGGCAGGCTCCTGGCTCGAGAAGAAGGGCTCCTATCCCTCCCAAGGAAGGGCAGTAGCTTGATTACTTGACTGCCGGTTCCAATGTCACCTCGTTCTATCTATCTTCCATCCGTTACCTTGTTCTTCTTGCCACTGGGGCTTCAACCTTTCCATCATTTCCTGCGATCGAGCTAGCTTAACATCCTTATTAAATTAAAGCATGATGCTGCTATTCTGCTCGGCACATTTCTTAGGGATTTTCCCTTGGTCAAGTAAAGGACCAGGTACTTTAGTACAGAGGTATTACATAGCTCCGTGACCACAGACTGAATCATGAGCTAGGAGGAGTACGAGTGATTAGCGGGAATGTTCGATTGCTCGTCCGCTAAAGTCCTGTCTGCCTGCCTGTTGATTCAGTACGTTCCTATCCCCTTGGGGAGTTTGATCAATCTTCCTCACCCCTAATGGTTTCGATTGAGCAGCCAGGTGGGGGAGAAAGCGGCCGTTGCACTGATAGGAGTGTAATCTAATTGAATCTCTCTATCTTTCCTGTCCTTGAGGAACTTTAAAGAGCTTAGGCAAGACTTGGCCTACGTGGAGTAGACCTAACTCGCTCTTTGGCTCGCTCCTCGCTTTTGTTCAATTATAAATAAGAAAAATAAATTAGATATTCGAATATCTAATAGCGTGATAGAGACGGCGATAGACTAGACTATCCCCTATCCGGATAGATATGTCCCTATGAGCGACTACGCCGATCTTTATATGTTTTGGCCACGTCCGTTTCCGCTCCGAAGAGGAAGGTTTGGATCTTTCAATCTTATGTCGTGAGGGATGTGACCTATGTTAGGTCCATAAAATACCACCGCTTTTGGTGTTCTATGATTCACCTCCGAATAATGAGTAGGTAGTTCGATCCTTTTTATTCTTCTCTTCTTTATTCTTCTCTTCATAGTAAACTTATGGGGGGATGCGGAGCAATAGGTCGAATTACTATATAAAGAAGAGTTGTAAACTATAGGACTTCTTGTTCGAGTAGGAAGATATCGGTTTTTCTCGTTTCTTCTCTTCGATAAGAATAGGGATTTGAAATGATACAAATTCCTCTTCATTCTGTTGTGCTCAGCGAAAGAACTGCCTAAGCATACTTTTTCGGATCCAAACTTCTTTGTTCTTTCTAAGTATTCTTCTTGCATAGAATAACGCAACTGTTGTTGCAAAAACCGGGATTTTAGTAGTAGGCGGCATCCCCGCTTAGTTTTGAGTAGGTGGAACCATTCTGTTTTGGTTCTTCTCCACATTCTTACCGGGTGATCCAGGAATTTGCCTATTATTTTTTCAACTGATATTTCGATATAGAAAGATCTCCTTATTTCTTCACCGCGGATTTTCGCGTCATTTTCTTGAAAAGATATTAGATCGCCGTGGGAAACTTTCAAACGAGTAATGCTTACCATTCGATTATTCACACAAACCCTTCGATGACTTATCGGCTGCCTTGCTTGAGGAATAGTTTCACGAAAATGGAGACGAACCGGAATAACGTCCGATCTTGTTTCTGGATTGAGTAGAAAAGGGATATATGAAGTTCGTTCTGTTCCTCTGTGCATCTCTGTGATGGGTAAATCCCCATGAATAAGGGGCAACTTTCGTGTAGTTTGTGATTGGATGTAACTGTTAAGATTTTCTCTCGGATAAATCTTTCTCTTAATAGATCTCTTCTTGTTTCTCAATCTTCGGAGAATGCGGCGTTGTATTATTGTAAGTTCTCTCTTCCGAACATTTCCTGAAAGTAGACGACAAGTTTTAAATCTTAATGCAGGCATATCTCGTCGTCGTTGAATCAGTCTGATTCGCCACATCGCGTATAACGGGAGTCGAACCCAATTCTGCCAAAACCCCGATAAGCAAAAGCAAGAAGGAAACTACCTTTCATTTACCTCTCTTTCTTTGACCTGGCACACAGAACACATACCCAATCTCGAAGAAAGTTAAAGTGACTACATCTCCGCTAATCTATATGCCCTGACGTGAACAGACGCTCTCTCCATCGATAAATTCAACTGTCAAGACTACTGAACGATTCGATCTATCACTTACGTCATTTCTAATGGTTAAAAATCCATAATTGTTTCATTAAGTCATCGTTCCGTCATCCAACATGCTTCTATCTAAGTGATTTCATACCTTATTCCCTCCGCCACCCTCACCCTTATAAGCTCCTTTGCCCTATGCCTTTAGTCTGCTTTGAATGATCATTTCACTCTTCGAAGGTGAGCGAAGTACTTCGAGGGATTAGATGGAAGGAACCTCTGCTAAGAATGGAATACATTTTATTGTGTCCTTATTTAGCTTTCAAGTGGGAGAGGACTTCCATAGAGTGAGCCCTTCGATCGCGGTGCTCATCTTATCATCTGACGCAGTCCAACTTATCCCTGCTAACCCACAACTAAAGCACCATGACTCTTTGATTCCGAAATGCGGCCGAGGGAACCGCCTGCCTAGCAACATCTTTTCTGGGTAAGTGACTCTCCTATTCCGGAGAAAGAAAAAGAAAGAGCCCTTATTCGGATTCGAACCGATTAAGCCTATTTCTTAGGGCTTCAAGAGCGTGACTCTTCTTTATATAAACCATTTTTCAGTCTAGTTTGCCACAAGGCATGCAAGCGAGGCCTATGTGGAAGAAAGAAGTCAAGTTGGACAAAAGAGAGAAAGCACTCGCGGCACACTGACTATATCGACAAATCAAAGTAGTGGTCATGAATATACACCGGCGCTGCCTTCTTTGTGTTAGTGTTCGTTAACTTCCTCCCTCCTTCGGGTGAATGAAGTTAATTGACCTAGCCTACAACGCTTCCATATTAGAGTGAGGTCTTGACATCCTTTTCCCGGGTACTATCCCAAAAGGAAGTCACTAGACTGAAAGGAGAGGTACGAAGTCATACTCTATTTTTTTTTTTCTTCTTACGGATGTGGAGTCAGAGGCTAAGAAAGCCCTTCTTCCCTTCTTGATTCACCCCTTGCCGCAGTATCATACCTAGTGAAAGAAAGTAAGTCATCAGTCAGTAGCGAGCCGAGCCTATTAGCTATTATAGCCAAGGACCTTACATAGAGGAGCCTTAACGCCCTTCTTCTTGACAGTGGGGACTTTCTTTGACAGCCATTGGGATTGGCCTGATTCATTTAGCATCCAAGAGGCGCTCGATTTCGTCTTTCACCTTTGCTGTGATCTCAGGCCGGCCGCTAAGAAAGTTAAGGATTCTACAGCGAGCACTGGATCCCCTCTCCTCTGGCTGTGGGTCAATTAGGACACTCCATGTCGACGCATTACTGCCAGCTGAAGTCAATGGCTCATTGCTTTTGATGGACGGCGGGTTTTCACTTTGGAGGTTAACTGTCCTTGCCCCCTCTCTGGTTGGTTTAATGTGTTCACAAGCTTCTTGGAGGTTTTAAGTTTGTTAGACTTCTCTCCTGCAGCTATGGCAACGGCAATCTAACTACACTAAACTCCGGGGACTCTTAACTCCATAGAACTCTTAATCACAGTCAGGGCGATGTCAAACTCAATATTAGGATATAGCTGTTAGCACCTGCTGAATAGAATCCGGCTTTCAGAGCCTACTTACTTGCCTACCTTTTCTTTTAGCAGTAAGGTCTTTCAAAGACTTCGAATAAGTAGAATTGCTTACCTGAGTTGTCTTATATGGCATTGTCTCCGCTCCGGATTCAAACCTCTTAACTCTCCTCTATTCTTTGGCGAGTGATCTTAGCCATCCGAACGCATTAATCTGACTTCCCTGCCTACGTCTTTCTGAATCAAGGAAGGTTAGAAACGAAATCTGAGCTAAGGAGATAGCAACAATTGGTCTTCTTCTTCACCCCTCATAGGAAGAAGGGGCTTATCATCTCTCTTCTAAGACATTCTCAATCTATCCGTCTCAGCTCAAACATTCTTTCTTTGCCTGTTGCTTAATAGAATTAATGCTTTCAAGATTGGAATCCCTGGCTTTCGCCAACTCTTTCTAGTGTGTATACGGCAACTTTGCTTAAGAAGTAGCATAAGCCTTATTATATGCCGGGGTAAGATATCATAAAAATAGGATAACCACCTTCTCTGTCTGTCTTCGCCTCGGTCTGATCAGAGTAAGATCATCTTTTGTATGATATTTCGGATACAGCTATCTCAGCTTTTCCTACCATCGATGAGTCCAAGTTCCCCCCTTCTCTTTGATGTTAGTAGACCTGTTGCATTTCCTAACTCAATAGAAAACGAAATCGGATGCTTGATAGTCATAAGGTCTTCCTTACTACAGAAGGAGAAGCATCTATTATATCTAATTTCGTGCTTTCATACCCTCTCTTGAAGCTGGGGCGGGACCTTGATAAGTTAATCAAGACTGCCATTTCAAATTCCGAAGTCAGGCCAGCCTAAACCGTATTAGTTTCTTATGACTTACTTGAACCTTTGTTCCCTTATTTAAGGGCGTTACCCGCTAGTACGTATAACTAAATTGAAAACTGAATCAAGCAAATGATTTTACCACTTCGATGAAAGAAGAAAGGTTCAATTTTTGAAGTAGAACTTGTTTGTGTAATAGGAGCAGGTGAATTGAGCACGGCTCAATGAATTCATCTGGTTCCATTTCTATGTTAAGTAGGCTTTCTTGGCCCATCTCTTGTATGTCACAATCTTCTTACTTCAGGTAGACTCAGAGACCTTTCCCTAATTACAGGTTATTATTTTACTATATAAGTAAGAAAGATCCAGACTCTATGGAGTCAGCAAGCGCTACGCCCCTTCGTGTAAACACGTCAGCTTAGGCCTGCGTCGACATAGGATAAGTGCCATAAACCACCTTTTTCTCTGCGTTCGTATCCCCGACTCACTCATACTGAACGTAGTACGCTCCGAACTACGCGTAACCCTGTCTTTCGCGGAACAGACGACGTACTGTAAGACGACAAGCTGGGAAAATTACATAAGTGATGTGATACTATACTTGAACTTACCGGTTTGAAACGTTTGAAACAATGAACTATTCACTGACCTAGACTTCTACCCGCGGTGAGAGCCTTGCTTTGACATCTCATTTCATTTATTAGAAAAAAAAAAAAAAAAATTAGCGGGAGGTTTGTTTTTCTTATTTCTTATTATTGACTGATCTTCCGGAAGCAAGAAAGCTTCAATTTCAAATTAAAGGCTAGTCCGGCAACTTCTGGTTGCCGACGAGGAGGCTATGAAATAGCGATGCCAGCTTCTGAAATGGAATAAAGATTTCCTTCCAAGGTTCAAGTTCTGGAGTTCCATTGCATTAATGACTGGAAAGCGCCTACACCTGCAGCTACTCACTCGCACAGGGTCACAGGGTATGGGTATAAAGCTGGCATCTTTTAACCTCGTGTGCTGCCCTCGTTACAACATATACCTGTTTGCCTTTGAAAGACACAGACTGGCAAGCTGCAAAGAAGTCATCGACTTGAATACAGAAATAAAGAAAACTTTGACTCTAGTGCCTAGAGATAAGGCACCCTTAGGTGGTAGGATGAAAATGGATTTCAAAAATGTATAATAGAAAGGTGCGATGCCGATAGAACGATGCCTCGTTGAGGTTCGTAGCTAGCAAATAAAATAAGAAAGAGTAAGTTTTCAAACGGTACGGGTCTTTCTTTCTTGAGTTTTCCCGGAGCCTTCGAAGGCCCTCTCGAATTAAGTTTCAGTAAGCTGACTATCCCGCACTACCTAAAAGCACTGTTGAAGGTACTCGAAAAGAGTGGAAAGAGTCTATCCCTAAGAAGGCTTTGCCTCCCTAACTTCCCAGGGCTGAGAATAGGCTTTCAAAGCCATAAGCAAGAAAAGAGCTAGATACACTAAATTAGCTGAAATTTCTTCTCGAGGAATTAAGTGCCAAAAGGTTCTTCTATGGATCAATTGCTAGATGTTGTGATATTGCCCCCTAATGGACATTAGAAAGCTGCATTTCTTCTTGCGCAGATTCAAGAGTCTGTTAACGTGGGAATAGCCAGGGAGAGTGGATTCTTTAGTCACCTGGATCCAGGCATAGATAACCCGACTTCTTTACTATTTACTAGTTGACTTGTTATTCCATTCCTTCTAGCCCTTATGCGTAGCCTTCCAGACCATTTAACATCCGAAGGACTCTTACCGCTGGAACGACCGATGTCTGATTCATTTCGGGCTCACGACCATTCATTTGAAAGGTATAAGGCACGCCATTCGGTCCTTTCTAAAGTAGTAGTCTTTAATGAAAAGAAAAGCGGAGGCCCTTGCTAGCATTGTGCTTTGGAATCGAAATGGCCCACCCTTTCTTTGAACCTTGTCAATGATCGAACTTAAAGATATGAACTGAGTGCCATTTGATGAGTAACTGAGAACAAGGGAGAGGGATATGGAAAGGATGAAGTAATGAAAGACGAAGTCATTGCTAGTAGTAACGACTTGTCACGATCCATTGGTTCATATAAAATCCATGTCCTAGGTGTATCAAAAAACATTCTTTTCGCTAAGCGTATATAATAAAATAGAGTGAAAGGTCCACCCCGAAAGGGGGTACTAACTAACAGCTGAGTCCTCTCCGAACCGCAGGAGATAGTTGCCCATCATACGGCTCACCAACTTCACTTGCCTCTATGGTATGGGAGACTCGCTCCGGGCAGGTTCGGATCACTTACAATACACGGCTCTACGAAGGAAGGGGTTGGTGGGCTAGGAACGTTTTCAATATGATTCTTTTTCCGTATTTGTTCGATGAGAAATGCAAGACGAGAACCCATATCTTTTCGACTGGGAAATGTGCTAGTCTGTTTTGTCCACTTTCTCCATCCCTCTCTATCAAAATGATCAAAAAGGGAGGCGAGCTTGCTTCTTATTTTATTCTCGTGTTCGATCTCTTCCATCTCTGCCTCTGCCCCGCTCGTTGTCACCTATGTTGAAGAAAGGTTTGGAACCCTGTAGAGAATGAGGAGGGGCCGAGGATCTTCCTCTATACAGTGCTTCTCGGGGCTCCACTCTCCCCCCTGAATAAGTAAGGCCCCATTAGCCTGGGCGAAGATGGGGATAGGGAATAAGGATGGAAGCCCCCTTCACTCTGCCAGGGACTGGACAGGGGTTAGCTCTGTAAATGTGTAGAGCCGAGTGTAGTGTGGTGTAGTAGTAGGCACTTCTAGGCCCCTTCCCGGCTACTGGACCACTCCAGTGCTTTGGATACTACGGACCCTCTGCCATCCATTGCAGCAGAGCCGTTTCATGAGCGGGGGGCTAAGCGCAGTTCTTTGAATCAAACGTTGAATGAAATCGATTCTTTTTTAGATATAAAAATCTAAATCGGATAGGATAGATGGATGGATCTATCTTTCTAGTCATATATATGACTAGAAAAAAAGGATTTCTATAGTTAAGTAGCGCAGCAAGAAGCCCCAAATCAAGGATTTGGCCAGGAAAGACTGCACTGCTTTGGGCCCAGGAAGCGAAGGGAATGAGCTCGGCTGCTTATCCTCCACACTTATTTATCTCCGTGCCTGTTTCGCATGCGCTTCGCGCGCCATTGGCGCTTTGCTCTCCTCTTATTCTTCATTGGACGGTTCGGATGGACTTCGCCGTTCTTTCCCAACTAAAATAGAAAAGGCTGTATCACATCGAGATGTCGATTCGTTTTCCGCCCCCAATGAGATGGGGCATTTGTAACCCCCTATTTTGACCTTTGTTTGGACCCTTCATCTTTCTGAATGGAGGCCCGGCTCGCGTCGTTCCAACAACCGGCGGGGAGCACCTCAGTATACGATCGCGCGCAGTAACTGGGAGTCCTTTTACACCTAAGGCCAACTTCAATTCACCAAACCAAGGTTCATCTCGTGTAGTGATTGTGGACTCGTACAAGGATATTGAGTAGACGGTTGATGTATCAGACTCGACCCTATCTTTCGTAGCATGCATTCCCATCGGTGTCGCAACTGATTCGGTAAGCTACGTGTCCGGTGCACGGAGACTTCGGTCCCCCAAACTTACTTACTCGTGGCAACCTTCCGGCCGCCCAACAACCTATAACGCTAGTCACTACTCCCACTGGGGCTAGGAAGTAAGCCCCACAACCCAAAGCGGCGAAGAACAAATAGAATTTGCTACAAAAGCCGGCTAACGGGGGTATTCCTACGTATGAGAACATAGTAATGGAGAAGGTAATAGCCGAAATAGGATTCGTTTTGGCTAGAGCGCCCAAATCCGCTATATATTTGACACGGGTTTGCCGTAATGCTAAAACTATGGCGAATGCATCTATCGTCATTAATGCATAAATTAAGATACCAATAAGTAGTGATTGAATTCCTTCTATGGTTCCACATGAGAAACCAGTACGAATATAACCTACATGTCCAATTGAACTATGAGCTAGAGGTCTTTTTACTTTCGTTTGGGCCATGGCGGCCAGTGCTCCTAAAATCATAGAAGCAATGCTGCAGAAACAGAAGATTTGTTGCAATGTAGCTCCATAGGAACCATAAATAGAAACACGTGAAATATTAGCAAAAATCGAAATTTTAGGCGCAATAGAAAGGAATGCTGTAACCGGGGTGGGTGAACCCTCATAGATATCAGGTGCCCACATATATAGAGTCAAAAGGGATATGGAGTCCGAGGGGGAGGGGGTTTTCTTCGGGGCTCGAGAGATGGGGGCCCCAACAGTTTTTAATTCGCCGCTGGGGAATTCACACGAAAGGGAACGCAGATTTCTCGACGAAAAAAAAAGTGCTCTCTGAACCGAACGTGAAAGTGGTTTTCCATCAGACGGCTGTTCCCGTAACCCCACTCTCCACTTGGATTATATATCCAAAAAGGTCCGCTCTTGGCCATTCCACACGCTGCCTAGCAGAGGCGTGGTTATCTCAAGTGGATTCTTTCTTTTTTAGTAGATGCCGAACCTGCTGCCCCATTGACTAAGAAGGGGGCGGACGCAGCAGCTACATGGACCCCTTCCTTTCTGTTGTTGCCAGCGCTTTCCCGGGCCGAGATAGAAAGGGCAGGCAAAGCCCGAAGGCTGCTATCCCAATAGGCCAGCGGGCGGAACGAGGAGAGGGCCCGGCAATCATACCACCGCGGTCGAAAAAGTGTGTTCCCTTCAGATAACACGCACCGTAGGCCATCCTCGGCCTTCTTCGTTTTCGATGAAAAACAAAAAAAAAAAAATCTCGATCTCCGAAAGCGTTTTCCTTCCCCCGCCGCATCTCCCTCCCTTCGTCGAGCCTTTCCTTTAATGGTTGGGGGAAGCATTCCCTTATCTGAACTTGGCGGGCATTCTTTCCAGCCTTATTCAATCAAATAGGGGGTGGGTTTGGTTGGTTTGAACATAGGATAGGCTCAACTCAAACAAACATGATTTGAAGATCCTAGCTACGCCATACGTTCAATACAAAATATGGAAAGCAGCAGGGATGACAAAAAGAGGGCGCTTTCCTGTGTTGCACTAAAAAAAAATGGAGAGAGAGAGAGAAAGAGCAGATGGATCCTATCCCCTATATCGAACACTAAATCCTATCTATTGATAGAAAGATCTTCGTCAAATACCGGACTTTGCCTTTTTTTTAGGAATTCCTCATACTCATATCCAAGGCAGCTTACCACAGGCACCCCACCCCATACGACTAGTTGGGGTTCGCCTTTTTAATCAAACAAAGCAAAGTAAGTATAAGTAGTAGGGGCTTCATAGCGACTTTCATTCTAAAGGAAACCGAAGAACCAACCTTTAGTCAATAGGAGCCCTACTTCCCTCTTTGCGACCTCATCACTTCAAAGCGCAAACCAATTTCTTTCTTAGTAACCGGGCGGAGCGCACCTTTGGTACTTCAGTAGGGCGAGCTGTTTGATAGTGACTTCTTTCGTTTGGTAGGGCGACGAAAGAAAGGCTACTTCAATCTAGGAAACAGCCGGAAACTCGAGAGGGTCGCCTTTGGATTGGAAGCGTTTGCCGGTAACCAAAGCGTCACGACATAATAAAAAAAAGGAAGGAGTGACGCTGACTGACTCCAACCCATAAACCCGGAAACGAAACAAAGTTCGTTCCCTTTCGTCAAGTAGGTAAAGTAGGCATACGAACCCACTTTTGCTTTGCCTTAGACTCTATTGGAACAAAGCAAAGAAGGAGGCGGAATGGAGAAAGGACAAGGGCGGTCTTGCTTGGCGCAAAGGCTGCTGGTTCGGGGGTAGGGTACTAAAGGTCCTCGGACTTCCAGGCGGTTTTTCTTTTGGACAGCTGTTCACCGTTGGATCTCGCCAATACAGCCCCCTATAGTTTTCGTTACCGAGATATCTTTTTTTTTCATTGTTCCCAGGGATTCTTTGGGTAATCCGCTCCCATGCTGCAAACAGTAAAATCTGAACTAAACCTTTCGCTCTTCTTTCCTCGCGGGCAGGAAGCACACCAGCAGCGTGCGTTGCGTGATTCTACTGTGTTTTTTGCACTTGACTGGGTGGACAGTTGACCGGAAGAGAACTTCGATTCGCCCGGCCAGCTGGCGGGCGGCGTGCTTATCTTGTGTGACAACACTACGGAGCGAGTGGCTCTTCTAGGCGGGCAGCTGTGTGACAACACTACAGAGAAAGCGGCGCTTTCGTTTAACATGCTATGGTCTCAACGCCCTTACGAGATAGTGATGAGTTTCACGCGCTCTAAGCCCGGCCCGCGCGCGGTTAGGAAGATTGGCCGCAATCTGAGCGGTACCACCCACCCTACCCTACCACCTATGGGCGGCCGTCCGTTCTACAGCCGCCCGAAAAGGAACTGCAGTGATCTTGAATAGGGATCCTACAGCGATAGATAGAATCCCCATATAAATACCACTAGATCGAGCACCAGTGATTTCGTATCCGGTCAAAATCTTGGCTAATTGATCGAAGTGGGTAGCTCCAGTAGACCCATAGATCATGGAACAAATAGGGTGGGTAGGCCCAACCACCACACTACACGTATAGACGCGAACCCCCCTCGTTACCGTACGTGCGACTCTCACCGCATACGGCTCGCACAAAGACTCAAAAATCCATCCCGAGCCTTTTCTTCCATTCCACCTCTCCTCTCCAATCCTCGATCAAACTTGCGTTCCCGGGCGCTATGAAATGGGGGGTCTTTCCTTCGCCTATCGTATGTATCGGCTTGGCTTCG
This sequence comes from Aeschynomene evenia, assembly GCA_013621005.1. Lineage (NCBI taxonomy): Eukaryota > Viridiplantae > Streptophyta > Magnoliopsida > Fabales > Fabaceae > Aeschynomene > Aeschynomene evenia. Next base: position 3,013,443 of record CM024272.1, on the reverse strand, counting down.
TCCAGAACCAAGGAGGCATTCTGGCGGGCGCGTGCGTGTAGGAAGGCCGACCACTACATAAGCTAAAAGACTACGACGACTACAACGGAAGCGGCTCGCTTCTATTCTCGTTGGGATTGGATATATCTGGGGAATCTATAGATCATAGTAGTTCGCCAACCTCTCTAACTAACATACGATACAATTTCACTTCACGGCACGGCAAAAAATAAGGAGCTTCGCTCGGTGGGCCTTCCCGCGCTGACGAATGCCTCCTTTCTCTTCTCTGAAGTCTACAACAAACAAGTGGGAGAGGCAGGATTCGAACCTACGTAGAAAAACTTCAACAGATTTACAGTCTGTCGCTTTTGACCACTCGGCCACTCTCCCCTTCCCGGGCCGAGGCCCCCCTCAATGGGTTCTAAGAAGGAGGGATAAAAACCTGAAAAAAAAAAAGCTTATTGATTTGATTTTGATTGAAGGGAACAAATACTATTTATTAGCTTAGCTAGCGTTCCGCTAGTCATTTAGTAAGTTCATAACAATCTCTGTACAAAGGGCAAAGCTTCTACGACAGCACCCCCCTAGTTGCTTCTGGCGAAGCTGCGAGTTCAAAGTGAATGAACGAGCCATGTTCCTAAACTAAAAAAAAGGAGTGACCATCTTAGTTTTCTTCCCTTCCTCTATTCCCTCAAAGCCCATAGGGCGCTAGCGCTTTACTAATAGAATAGAAAGTTAGGCTATTCTGCTGAGCGAAGCTGCAAGCCTACCCTTCTCGAGCTTAAATAGCTTAGCTTATCAAGCCTAGTCTACAAAAATAAATAGGGCTACAGCAAGCAAACTTTCCCCCTTTGTTTGTTGTGGGTTGCGCCTCACCGCAGGCACTGAATGGATGAAATGAGTGGAGATCTTCCTTCCCCCTTGTTAATTACCAAGAACTTCGTTGCCACTAGTGGCGACGAAAAATTCGACCATCCTACCCAAAAACAACTCGGAACCTAAAGAGAGTTCAGTCTACAAGAAGCTGAGCTTTAGCCATTGGACTACATCCATCTATCCTACCTAAACAGTAACCCCCCTTTTTTTCGTTCTTCGAATGACGCTAGTGGAGACAAATTCCTTCCGGCTAATGAAGATACTACTCAAATCTTCCCAGTGGATCCTTCTTCTCCCTAAGAATTGAACGAACCAAGTTCACCGAGAGTAAGAAATAGAAAAAAAACCAACAAGAAACTTCCCACTTTTGATGTCCCACGATTCTGCTAGTTTAGAAACTAAGGGGAAGGACAGGGGTCGCTAGGTCAGAAAAGCAAGAACTAGAAATTCTCCCCAAGTAGGATTTGAACCTACGACCAGTCAGTTAACAGCCGACCGCTCTACCACTGAGCTACTGAGGAACAACGGCCTTAAGTTAAGGAAGCCGACTCTCGTTCTTTGGACACCAACCTATGACCGAACAAAAAAGGGTTCGTCACTCTTTTTCACATACACCGGGAGAAAGGGTTACGATAGCAAGCCCCTCCTCGGCCGGAGAGCCTCCAGGACAAGGGGGCGGCGGTCAACCATCCACTCTCGAGATTCATATTGATCAATCGATCTCCGCGTCCTGCCAGTTCGCTAAGTAGACTCACTCTCCCGAGGGGCAACAAAGGCTGGAACTATTCCTGCCAAAAACAAGGGACCTACTTCTCATCCTAGGAGTTAGCAGGTATGATTGAGTCCCCTCTCTGTCTGTCTCTCCGAGTTTCTACTACTAAGTAGCACTTCTGCTATTCAATCATAGAATCGATTCCGATCAAGCTGAAAGATGAAAGAAACCCTATATTATTAGTAAGCTCTAGCGCCCCGCAATCAAAAAACAGCGCTAACGAGCAAGAAAAGGCCCCTTACTATATATAAGATAGGCTAAGGTTTGAAGACGCTCGACCCAAACAAGCAACGGCTTATAAAGTAAAGGAAGGGGTGAAGTTAGAGTAAGGGGGCGCGCTAGCGCCCTTCCTTCAGCCGGCTCCGCCCTATCTATTCATCTCTTTTATCAAATGGATATTTAGGGATCTCTCTTGTTCATAGATCTTGAAACCAGATCAATATCCATTTCTCAATATATCTTTCTATCTATCGATAGATAGAAAGATATAGATCTCTATCTGGACCTATCTCCATATCTAAAAGAACCAACACTTAAAGGGCGTAACCAACGGAAGGTTCTCACCCTGTCCCCGACATTGTTCTCCGACGATGCCCCCTGGGCGAAGCCACCATTCTCTTTCTTTCTTCAATCGTTCCGATCAGGACAAGTGGGTTGGTTTCGTCCTTCTATCTACGCAATTCTCTGTCTTCATTCGTGATCATGTTGGGCGAAAGGTAGTTAGTTGTAGAGGAGCGGCTGTGAAACGGCGATTCCCCCCTTTCCATTGAAGTGGGGGGCCTCCTTCCCCACCATTAAAGCCTATTATGGATAGGCATTGAACCGATGCTGAAGGTAGCTTGCTTACCAGGCCACCCACTTGAGAAGCTAGTCGCCATAAAGAAGCGGCGAGGACGCGAAGCTGTCTACGAAGCTTCCCTCCCCCCTGTAGTCGAAGTACTTGGCGCTACTTTGATTCAAAAGGTAACCGATGGTTCCCGACTTTCTCCGGTTTCCGCAACCGTAATCATTTGTCACTCCGATTACTTCATCCATAAACCTTTTTTTTTTCAATAGCGGTACGCTATAAAAAAAGTAAAGGATAAGCTTGCATTCTAGAAGCGGTAGCCTCCCGCCTCCTTCATTTCTACTGCCTCCTTCGGTGATAAAAGTTCCCTTCCCTTTTCTAAAATGCCCGATTGGTCTGCCTCAGCAAATGTACAAAGTGGACCGCTGTTTGGCTGACCCTCTTCTTCTCTTCCCATTCGGGTTGGGTTGACCCAGAAGTCAAGTAAGAAGGAATGGAACCACTGGAGAGTCGTCCGCAGTTCACACTTGGGCAAAGACGACTGAGTTTGGAAGCGGAACACGAACCGATTTCCGCTATTCCGGGTTCTTATTGAGCGTAGCGAAATCAAGGTTGGTTTATTATAAAGTCAGCGAAGTTTCTATGGTGTTCTACCTTTGCGTAGTCTCGGTCCACAGTGGAAGGCTCCGTACCGACGCCTCACTACTACTTAATTAATGGCTAAGCGATTTCATAACCTGAGCTTTCCTTAACCAGCTGACCTTACTTCGTAACCTTAACGTACTTTCTTTATTACTATATCATAGGCCTTCGCCACTTCAAACGGGCGCTTCGCCCTTTCTTTTTTTTTTTTTTTAGAAAAAAACGGGGCCTTACTTATTCTGTTCAGGGAGGATGAAAGACAAAGAAAGGGATCGGGGGCTTATTGATCGGAGAAAGGGAAGGGACTTATTGGACCTAACTGAGAAGGAGACAGAAAGGGATCACCTGACCTTATCTTGAGTGAGAGAGGCAAGTAGCAAGGCAAAAAGCTTAGTCTCAAGTATGAGGGTGAACGAACGGGATTTCTATTTCATTCAGAGCCTGGCCAGTGACAGAAAGAAATACATTGACAGAAGGAGTCACCGACCGGAATGACATGTATCCGAAGTCCTCTCCACCGGATACTGCCCTAAAACAATCCTAAGCTTCAAGCTCATCCAGAAAGACCCCAAGCCCACTAGCGGACTACTAATCTAGGGAAGACGAGACTCGTGCATGTGAAAAGAAAGGGTGGATTCCCTTTCGTAACTCAATAGGTGATTTGCAGCAGCTACACCAGGGGAAGAGTGGGCATCTATTTATCTATTATTTTATCTTTGACTTCGGATTGAGACTTGAAGCTTTAGCCTGAAGGAAGACAAGATCAGGAACCCCAACCCACTGTTTTGTGCCACGCGGTTGAGCTTTCTCCTTTCCCACTGTGACTTCCATTCTAGTTTTCTAATAGAGGGAAAGCCGCTCTCCTTTATTGGCTAATGGGCAGAGTAGCCAAATGCCAGATGCCCAGGGGCAGCCCTTTAAAACAAACATGAATGGTAGATTCAGGCTCCATTCCACATCTGTAACAAAGCAGGTCAACCTCCACCTTTCTTTTCCCATTTAACTCGTCTTGCATAAGAAAAAACTACCAAAATCCACATCTAAAAGGGAGCCCGCGAGAAAAATCCCTCCTCTATGAGATCTCGGTGCTACTGCCCAGCCCCACCTTAATCTTTTTCGAATTACGACTACTCGACTTTTTTTCCTAAGCTAAGATCTAGGGGGGGAGGAGCTCTTCTTTCGTAGTATACCCTTTACGAGAAATTCCAGGCTCGTATTAATAACCAGTATAACCCCGGACCCTTTGAGCAAGCGCTATGGAGATAGCGAATGCTGGCGTTAGCCCAGCCATCCACATTGCAAGAGCTCTGGGTGTTCTTTCCCTTGAAGCTTCACTGGCCACCCCCTGGCTTGCTCACTGAGGTGGTCTACTAGCTGCCTGACTTCTGCGGAAGAACTTGCCGGTTCCCCGATTTGCGTTGCCTCCGCCAGCTGCTTAAACTCAGGGGATGCGGGACAGGTGGGGGCGACTATGGGAGATGAGGTTGGAGGTGCACAGGGACAATCCAACCAGAACGGGTGAAGGTCAAGGGGACTTTGCTATGGTGGTCTCTTCTTCTTCTTTTCCTTTTATAGCCGGGGTGGCGGGCTCAAACTTGCCCCCACCCGCTCGATGAGGCTCCTCGCCTGGAATTACAGGGGAATCTCCCGGGAACCCTTAAAATTAGCTCTCCGGGAGTGGCTCATAATATACAACCGGATGTTGTATTTATGTTTCTATCGGAGACGAAGGCTAAGGAGGAAAGGTTGGCTAATGTGTTTATAGGGTTTGGTTTAGTTTCTTTTGTTCAAAGCCCTCCGGAGGGTCTTTCTAGCGGATTTATTTTGGCATGGAGTGGAGGACGAAAAACTCTACTGAACAGAGTTTTTTTTTGTTGCGAACCTACCCCAAACAATGAATCATACTGGCAGGAATAGGTTTGGTTCGAAATGCAACCTCGAGCCCTTATATATATTTATTCTACAGCAGGGGGAATGGTATCCACCCCGACGGGGAGAACATCTCGATCATCGGACGGCTCTCAAACAAATCAATCATTTCAGGCCCTTGTTCACTCATCCATTTCTTCCATCCAAATTAGTATTCATTTCAAACTTCGGTCTCCGTTTGTTGACGATCCTCCCATTCATTCCCTTAAACGGCAAACGGTAAAGGTGACGTGCAGATTTTAGAATCTATCCGAATAGAATAACGAGGCGGGCTTAGCTGTTCTAACGGGGCATTGAAATAATGGGATAAAGAAACTTACCTATGAACGGAACTCACTAGAATGCAAGATAAGTTGCTCGTAGGCGGACACCCCACCCCGCCCCGTATGTGCCCGGTCTACAACTCTTGGGGAGGTAGTGACAGAACGACATAAAAAGAATATTCAAAAGAGTGGAGTCTAATTTAATAAAATCGAGTCAGAACAACCAATAGAAAAGAACCTTCGCTTCGTACCCTGCTGAATAGATTGACCCAGACGACCGATGAGACGAGATAGAATCCCTTTATGTGTAGGGGTCGTGAACTTCTTTTCCGGGAGCTGGCCAAAGCAAGTAATGAATCGTCAGTAAGCGAATCAAGGTTTTCTTCACTCTTCGCCGCGGGATTATACCTCTCTCTGTCTCTGTCTTCTATGGTAACCACTCTTCAAAGAAGGTTCACTATTGCTTCTTAGTTCATACTACCCAAGTCTTGGATTCGGAAGAGATCGAAGCTAAGCAGATCGCTTAGAGGCTTTTATCCACAGGGGCATCATCAATCTTAGGGATTACCCTCTGGCCTTGATTCAGGTGATTGACCCTTAGCAGCACAGTAATGGTGGTTTTTGAGGTCGCATACCTTGGTTGCAGTGACATCGACACGGTTGAAGCTTCTACTTTTCTTTTGTCTCAACACAACATACATGACCGACCAAGCGTAACGACTGCAGAAGGTACGGCCAGAGAATTCATCTCCAAGTCAACAGCATGTCGGGCAGATCTTTAAGAGGATATAGCCGAGTGAGTCTCAGACTTGTTCTCCCTTTGTAACTTTCTGGGAAGCGCATCCGAGCAACGAAGTCGAGCTCCAAAATTCAAACGAGAATGGAGGTGTGAGATCAAAATGAGACATGCATCGTGTGTTATAATGGGTGACCAGGCCAAGGGCACGACTAAAGATTGAGTGAACAATAGCATACGAAAGGGGTTGGCATCACAATGAAGGGGAGCCCACTACTTGACTACTACTCACACCCCAACTCGGGAAACAGAACGTCAATACAAAATTAGCTTTGCCCGGGTCTTTAGAAAGCTAAGGATGATTCGAGTAAGGACCGTCAGCGGATACCGGGGAAGATGTAAAGACCGACTGTCCAATAGAAAAGGGGCACTAGCAGGTAGGGGGCTGCAGCGGGCTCTTAGCCAACGTTGACCGTCAAAGCCTTCCACGGATCCCTCACTTAATTAGCTTGAGACCAATGATCTTGAAGCAGAACTAGCTCCACTGATGATCATCGCGAAATCATACAAGGTAGATGGGAAGAGCGCATAAACGCCTTTTTTCCGGGAGTTCTTCTGTACGGAACCGGGTATCTATCACTGATGAGGGTCCGGGATATGGCATACGACGACAGAGACGAGGAACTGTCTTTTTTTGAGGATAGAAAACAACTTTTCTACGAACTCGTGTAAAGGCTCTCAAACAAAGGAGCTATCCTTGGGAGACAGACAAAAGCAGAGGCAGGCTTAGTAAGCTTTATCACCTGGATCAACAGAAAAAGCAACTGAAACTCGATCGATGGAAGTTCCCTCTTCTCTTGGTCCAGCCCATCCAATTGAAGCCAGGGTTTAGAGTATCAGTGCTTTGAGTGTCAGTCATCTCATCTGCCCTCCTCTAATCTTCTCTCTCTTCGAGCTGTACCAAAAAAAGAAGTTTCAGGGATGAAATTCAGGTTCTTGTGGTATTACTTATTATTACTATTAGAGTTACTTACTCAATAGATCATCTAGAGTCAAGAATAGAATCTTTATTACCTTTTGTATCTCTAGATAGTCTAAGATTTCAAGAGCAAGCAACCTTCTTGTTACAGACATTCCATTCTTTGCTTTCCCAGCACTGACTGACCTCTCTGGTCGGATGTTACAGTCGGCTCGACTTCTTAATCAACTAGTAGTCTTTAAGTCGGAAATCGCTTTCACATCTCATATGACATATGTACCAACAGACTTCTTCGGACACCAGTAAGTAGCTACTCCAGCTGATCTAACTCCAGAGGATCTAGCTTCTTTTAAGGATGGGTTAGCCCCTATTTCCTTCATAGGATGCAGCAAGACTACGTTCTCATCGGAGTTCCACTTCTTACTCAATCCACTCTAAGAAAAAGGCAAGTACAGCTACTCTAGGGGGGCAGGGATTCTCTACAATGACCACCCGTAGACCAATTGAAAGGGATGTAGCGCAGCTTGGTAGCGCCTTTGTTTTGGGTACAAAATGTCACGGGTTCAAATCCTGCTTCGGCGAGATCCTTAGTTTCCAATTCTAGGTCGTCTGTCCATGGTCGGTTAGAAGTTGTTACACAGGCTTTATAGCCAAATCAATTCCTCGATCTTTCTCAATGCCTTCTTCCGCCGCCTAAAAGGCAGTTGGCAAGTCAGTCTAAGGGGATTAAGAGTTTAGTTACGATCCCTTCCAGCCCTGCAGAGATCGATCTATTTGTATTGCCATCCCGGAAGAAAGGAAAGCCCGAGATTCCTAATCTTTCTTTGGAGCTCGTGTAAGGAATTGATTTAGCAGTTATCCCAGAAGTTAGATCCGTAAGGCAAGCAACTATTGAATCTATAGCTGCCTCAGAAAAGGTAGGCAAGTAAGAAAAGAAAATTCAGGATAGCTAAAGAGCTCAGCCCTTATATTCCCCCGGAAATAGGTAGTTACCAAAGCCAGCCCCCCTGTATCAGTCTAAAGCAAGGGATGTCGGAAACTTCTAGGTGGAGTTTATGAGTTTGCATGACTTAGACGTAAGGATTGAAGTAGAAAAGCCCTGGGATGATATTAATATTCCTCATTAGTTTAAAGCCTCGGATCAGACTCAATAGAGGAGTGAAGTAAATACCAGGAGCTGATTCATGTATTTATTGAAATTCATAAGCAGTATGTCCTTGATGGACTGATAGTCTTTCTTTCAGTATAGGCATAAGCCTTGGGATTCACTGCCTATTCCTCATTGATGAAATTACTAAACCCGGGACTAACTATAGACAAGAATCGGCCTTTTCAGGCTCTCTAGGCCCCAAGAGAACTTTATCTAGCTATTTAATAGATTCACCAGTAAGATACTTTAGAATCAACAACTTTAGCTTGGCTTACTATCATTCCCCGTAAGCCGTACTTGACTTCATTCCTCGATCTATTGTTGTTGCATTCCCAGAAGTGGGATCAAATGCCCTGACACCGGGAGTTCAAGATTGAAGTAGACCTGTAAGCAGTAAAAAGAAGTTAAGTCGAGCCTTAAGCCATATCTGAAGTAACGGACTCTTACCAAGCCGTCTAACATGAAGAAGCTAGCCCGGGAAGTTCGGCAACAAGAAGTCAGTCAGAAGAGATCTTTACGAAGATGAATACTTCGATTTAGATTGTGTTACGACGAAAGCTGTAAAGAAGTCATTCTATTGATATTTACTTAGACGCCGTGCTTGATTAGACTTTATCAGTCTTTGATTGAAAGCCTTAATCAGTATCTTCAGTAATGGATGCTTGCAGGTCTTTAGTTAGAGGGCCTCAGCGGAAATCTCATAAGAAAGGTTTTTACGCTTTCCCCTCCTTCATCAGATCAAGCAGCTTGACAGTCTTCTTCAGAGAAGAGAAGGCGCTTTCCAGTCTGAAAAAGAGCAGAGAAAGAAGCTTTTGGCGCGTAGCTTAAACACAACACCAAAAGATGAAATTCATCTTCCCGCCGCAGCCTATTCTCCGTAGAAAGAAAGACACTAAGTTTCCGTTGAAGATCATCTAATCCAGCAGTAGGCTAAGAAAGAATCGAAGATAAGACTTGATCAGCGAATTGAGCCGTGGGCTATTCCCTGATCTCCACGGGGAAGTCTTAGACGGGGGGTAGTTCTCAGAGAAGCCTGAGATTCCTAGTTCTATTTGTGTAAAACACTTCCTTACGGCCGCCTAACAGCAAGTTCAAAGCAAGGGCAGAAAGGAAACAAGAAGTCAAGCTACAAGTCTTAGTTCCCGGGCACATCAGTTGCCCTCTTCCTAAAAGAGGACGGCAGAGTTAGAGCTTTCGGTAACAGATAAATCCGAACAACCGTAACTAAAACTAAAAACAACCAAAACAATTGGGCACTTCACTAGCCCGTAAGGACTGAGAAGACTTACAGCTTTAGGAATGAAGCGATAGGTTATAATCTTTTTACAGCCGTGTTGACCTGCAAGCATCCTCTATATCTCTCTCTCTTTTTTTCATACCCTCTGCTTAAGAGAACAGAAGCCGGAGCCGGAGAGAACTCTAACGATTTAGTTACCGAAAGCAGGAGATTCCGTTTTAATATTTAGAGCCATACTCAAGTCTTTCTATTCCTTATATTTAGGGAAAAGGGAACAAAGGACAACTGTAACGAAAAAGATTTGGTACCAAAAGAAAGGACCAACTCCAAAATCCAATAACCCTGGAAAAACATATCTCCGTTTAAACTTTAACATCGAACAAGCGTAACTACTAACCTGCTAGCTTCCTCGATCTATTGAGTTAGGAAAGCACTTTTAAGTCAGAAGGCGAACTTCAGTCATTCTCTTTCTAATACCAGCCCGTAAAGAGATTTCATTAGTCTTTATCCTCCTACTCGATTGTGAGATTAATTGGTGGAGTTGCTTTAGGTGACTGTTAGTGGTTTAGTGTTCTCAGACAATCAGTCTTTATCTGTGGCTTCTCTGTCTCAGGTTGTGCCTCAGAAGGATAAGATTCCATGGGACTAAGAACTTAATCAAAGGCATTAGTCATACTTCTTGGGTATGAGAAGGCAGCGGTGATAGGCCCAGAGGTGAAGACTGGAAGGCTCTAAGACAGTTTCCTTGACTACTGGTTTTTCTGCCCAGGCATTCGTATTCATATATGGCTTACTGGGACCTTTAAATAGAAATAGTCAGTGAGAACGGGGTTTTCATTTAAATTAAAGATTAACGGGTCTACTAAAGCAAGCAAGACTAATCCCATCGGGAATGTAACAAAAGAGAATGACTGAAGTACGGTCAATGCTCCTGCCTTTTCACTTTTCCCGCTAACTGTTAAATCAAGTCATTAGGAGAAAGCCTGCTAACTCAATAAGGCTACTATTTTCATCTCTAGCTGGAAGCTAGTTAACCGACTACTGGCTAGCATTTCATCCCGGGATTGAAACTTCCTTGTCTACCTTATCAGATTCAGCAGGGGATTGAGTCTAAACCTATCTTTTGAATATGATCTTTCGGCTGCCTTGCCCACTAGATCTGTTTCTAACTACCTGCCTTCCCTGAGAAGAGCTAGAGGCGGTAATAGGATGATCCGAGGCTTTAAGATCCAGACTTTCTTACTTCCTTTCTTTCTAGTAAGAGTAATCGCCTTTCCAGAAAAAGGGTCCGAGGGAAGGTAGCAGGTCTGTTGGTAAGCCCCTTGTCTCTTTCTGGTAATGGTAATAGTGGAATCCTTTCTAATGCCCAACCTCTGTCTTGAGGAAGTGATCGAAGTCTGTCGAATCAGTACGCCTTGTCTGTCTGTTGGAGATAGAGGGACGAAGTGCAGACAACTATCGAGTATACCCCTAATAGAGTAAGTAGGAAATGATTATATCAACCATTCGGAAAGAAGTAAAGCATAGGGGTCCTTACTTTACTCTGTGTCTCTGCATCCTGACCGCTTCTTATTTACTTTGTCACCTGATCTACGACCACCCTCAAAGATGGTCAAGCTTTTGACTCGCCTGGCACCGGAAAGCAAGCACTAAGGGAATAGGGAGCTTCGGGAGGAGCACTTCCACTACGGGATAGAGAATAAGTCCTGTTTTTTGGGAGGAACAATCTTTGAAAGAACTTTAAATTAGAGCTTTTCCTCCTCGGCAAGTAGAGTTACCTCAGCCAGTTACCGGGACCTCTGTCCTTTCTTCTGTTAGCTATCTCAACTCTTCGAGTCGAGTTCTAGTTGCTATAAGAAAATTATCCCATTGAGTTGTGAGTTCGTTCCAGTAGACTATATAAACATGCATAGCTGCGCCTTATGAGGGACCTTTTTATGGGCTTCTTAGTTGCTTTGCTTATGCCAGCTAGCTTTTGTAGGTTTGGTTGCATCTTTCGGCTTGTACGCTCTGTCATAGGCTTGCTTCCCTCTAAACAGGTCTTTCATAGATAAGGGTCTAGTCTCACTCCTTCTATCGAGGGGTTTTCCCTCTCTTTGAATTTAGCTTTCTGCTTCAAGTTCGCCAGCGATGGGATGGAAATCTTTCTCGACTCACAGATAAGGGATGTATGATTCCCGAACCTTCAAAAAGGAAGCTTACTTACAGCTGACCAAGAGTGAATTGAATGATTCTTGCCCGAGGGTGACGAAACGGAATAGAATATCAAGAGTTAAGAAGCAGAGTTCGGAATTCAAATTCTTTTCCTATTAGCAGCCTACCCCAGCCCAGATAGGCTTGAGATATATACTTCTAAAAAAGTTCATCAGTGAAGTCGAAGATGAAGGGAGAAATGAGTAATTCGATCTCCTCTTTCAGGGGAGCTCAGCTTAGTCTCTGTCCCTCTTTACTTAGCAACTTGTTATAGCTAGAGTTTTGGGCTCTTTGAAAGGAGGTTTTGTTAGCAACTTCAGTAGTAAATTCCTTCTTTGAAAAATGTTTGCTTAGTCCGGGTGCGTAGATATAGGCTAGGCTTCTCTTAGATTTCATCCTTCTCGTAAACCTTTGAGAAAGAGGCATTCAAAGAACTTCCATAGAGGAGAAAGACGCTGCGTTTGCCCAGTTGAGTGGTTTAGCCTTCCTTCTTCTTTATCATGAGCATTGTTTTAGCTCTTGAGATTGGAATCTCTTCAGTCAGGAAGGAGGAATCAAAGAGAACAAGTAAACTAGGCCCCACAGTGTCCTCTAACAGGCTGACCTATTCGTCAACTTGACGTTAAGAACGCCTTTCTGCCTGGGAGCTACTACGTATTGATGATTGAAGATAGAAAACCGGGACTTCGTTTAGTTGGTGCCGAGTTTCTTTGACTGGGTTGGTAGTGCTGCAGTGCTGCGATGCTTCTTTATGGATAATAGTTCTTCGTGAAGCGGCATACCTTGATAGAATTCCTTTGGATCCTTGTCCGTAACCTGTTCTCGGTGCGGACGCGAACATTGCTTTGCTTTCAATTGCAAATGGATCGGCAGAAATAGGTCGTTCTATCGTCCAAAGGAAGAAGGTAGTGTAGCTTGCGGCTCGTGAAGCTGATGATATCCTAGCATTTTTAATTCCGGAAAGAGAACACAGCCTTTCTAGTACCTGAGATACATGCTGATTCAATCAGTCGTGGATTCTTTATTGACTCCGTTCGTAGCGCGTTGATCTCGAAATAGAAGTAAAGTCGTGTGAATGGATTGGTTGTTTTTGGTGCGCTAGTTTCATAGTGTAAATGCCGCTTTATCCAAAGTTACACTATCTTTTCTTTATAGATAATAGTTGGGAGTTCTCCAAAAGCATGAATTTAGGGGGCTGGGCTATTAGTTGTTTTGGTTCTTTCTGCTTGGTAGATGAACTCAGTGTCGCGCTTTAGCCGAGCCCTTTCAGTAGGTTCCACAATTGAGCTATTAGCTGATGCCTCCCTCCAACTCCTAAGTAAAGGGGAGTTACGCACAAGAGAAGAGGAACAGAAAACCTTACTGATCGATGCCAAGTCGAATAAAGTGATCACTAGTTAGCGAAGCTACTAAGAACCGATCGGCTGCTCTTTCTGCGATGAAACCCGTCGTAGCAACAGAGGAAGAAAAAGTACTATACCCATTATATATATCTATTCCCCCTCTCCATTGAATGAAATGACGTAGATAGAGAAAGAAGCTTCCAATGAACCACTTCCCTATTCTATTTTCCCATCCCCAACAAAGGGGAGGTTGAAGCTTATAGTAAGTAGCCAGTCCAAGCTTTAAGAGCCTCCAATCATGCTACTTCAGCTATATGCTTAACACATGCAAGTAGATTCGTCATTTAGTTAAGAACGAGGATAGTAGACCGATAGAGAGAGGGGAACGGCTGCACCTCATCATTGCTACCCTCGAAATGAAATGAATTGGCTAGCTAGCTGGAATACGTATGTCGCTTCTCTGAGCACTTTGACTCATCTTCCCGTCCCTTTTTCTATTTCAAAAAAGCTTGGCACAGCCGCCTAAGAAACTGCTTTCAGTCACGCTCGTGGATCGGGAGAGAGTGACTTGTGTGACGCATCTATATCTGGGATCGGGTAGAACTCAGGGCTGTCAGGTGTCAATCGGGGAACGATCAATTGGGTGTCCGGGGTGCAATAAAGATAGGGGACGATACGCTTTGTCGTTCCAGTTTGTGATTAGAAGTTATCGTTGAGTCGGGCGCTTGGGAAGACTGTCCTGTCGGGTTGGAAAACCAACAATCGGACCGGGATGTTGTTCCCTCCTTGTCTGACTTGTCTGAAAAGATTCGGGAAGGACATAGGCTCGGCACATTTCGTAGCTATCATCGTCGCGTCCGTAAAATTCAGGCGTTGGTACATTCTACTGGGTGGCTTCGGTACACGGCCTTGTCGTCAGCCGTACGCCGTTGAGGTTGAGCAGCAAGCAGCTTTTAGAAGCATGTCATCTATGAATGATCCGATCAAACTAGAGATGGAATAAACCCTAGCTTTTTCGTCACGCGAATTAGCCGCCAGTCTTAGCTTTGATCCTTATCCTTGCTTGAAAGTATAGCCTGCGGGTGAAATACTAGATGTCGTATTTTTCATGGGAATTCTAATTGTGAGGCCATTGAATGAGAAATCACGACCTTAAATACTTGCCTGTAGCTAAAGTGTCAACTTGACGCGCTGAACGACTATGATCCGATCGGGGGCCTTGTTTCCCATTGGTGCGCTGGAGACGGTTCTTTCTGTATCTTCGGCTTCCTCTTCTTCTGAGTCAAAAAGATAAAACATGTGAATGAAGATAGATTGACCTCTCTCTTCTGACCCGGATAGGTGCTTTTCCTTTCTTTTTTGACGAAACCGGTTGACGTTCTGAGGGCTCCCCGAGTTCCGCTTTTCCGGCTTCTCTCGCTGTGGAAGCTGTTCCCCCGGTTGAGTGAGAGTCGAGGGGGGGAAGATCGGTTATTCCTTCATCCCAGAATGCATTAAGATTGCATCTACAGTTGGTTGAGTCTCTGTGCCTGGATTCTCAGTGATTATTTTGTCTGGTTGTACCGGAACTCTTGTTTCTTTCCTCGCTTTACCTGCACCCGCTAACCGACAACTGAGTTTAGTCAGCTCAAGGAATCCCCTTTCACAGAATCGTTAGGGTGTTAAACACAATCATTCGAACGAAAAGAAAGAATTCACTCTGATCTGCTTCCCCTTAGAGCAACAAAAGAAGGAGTTTCCCCACCCGATTATGGCTGTGAAAACAGACCTGCTTCACTTTAGAGCTTCCCGCTAAAAGGAGAGCGCTTGAACGGAACTGGACTGCCCTAAACCGTTTTACTGAAAGGAAATTATCTACGACCACCGGTCGCCTACCCTAGCAGCCGCTTTCGGCAGCTGGAAGCTCCAAGCTAGTTTACAACTAATCGCGGCTGTACTCGACAAGAGATTCTTTCTAAGATTCCCGAGAGACGGGTACCGAAACTATCCGAAAGCCCTTTCTAAGCCCAATAAATTAACTCTTTAAGGTAGCCCAATTCCAAATTTATCGTGTACTTCTTGTGTTTACAGCAAAATCTTTATCTAAGTGTTGATATAAAATTCCTTACGGCGGAGCCCGCTCTTGATGTAGAGGAATTGCTGGGCGGTTTCCTCAGCTAATTCAGAAGCCCTTCTTTCGATTGACTCAGCTACTGATATAGATGTTGGCTACTCACAGACGTTCTCATATCATACAGAATATAATGGAAAGCTAGATGTTGGATGTGCAGATTTAGTTGAATATTCAGCAGGGTACCTGTTCTTGAGTCATATCTGCTGTCTCAACTATACACACTATTTCCCATCCAAAAAAATGTCCAACCGGCAATTTCCGTCTTCCTGAATTGGGGAGGGAAGCGAAGACCATTATCTCAGGATAAGGTTAAGGGTGGGTGGTTCTCCAATAGAGGGAGTGAAAGAATGAGTCAATGAAATTCTTCTTGTTGGGAGAGAGATCGATTAGCGTTGAAGGGGCCCTCCTCACCACTCTCCTTCCCCTTATCATGGAAGCAACCAAAAGTCTCACCATGACAAGGGCCTGCGATCTGACTATGAACGCTCCTTTTAGAAAAAGTTCATATAATGAAAACCTCGTTCGACTTGCATGTGTTAAGCATAGTGCTACCGTAGCCCGTTGTCCCGCAGCGGGGATGATCGACTAAAACTAAAAAAATGTATCCTTTTTTAGTCGCATATTCTTCCAAAAAAGATAAGATCTTATTTTTGAGATCTTATCCCAGGAGCGGAGAGTGAAACGAAGGAAAAAGCCTGACTTATAGGTCATCCTATTTCGGTGCATGGTCAGGATCCCGTATGTGGGTCTGCCTTTTTCAGTAATTAATTTATATGATCGTTGGTGAAATAGCGTAGTATAGGTCTGGGTGGGATGATACGAAATAGAACAGTTGCCAATTGGCATGTGAAACCGAAGCTTGAACGCTTTGAAACTACCTTTTCGCCCTTCCTTCTCTTTCGAATGACAAACTAGAAATATCATATCATAAGAGAAGCAAAACAGAAGGAACGCTAGCTATATGCTTAACACATGCAGGTCGATCAGTTCGCCCTTCAGTTCAGAAAGAGGCTGAAGTTATCGGTTCGAATCCGATAAAGGGCTTTTTATTAGGAAAACCTATGAAAAGTGAACCGGTTAGTTGGATTTTTCACAACTATACTACAACCTCTGCTCCTAAGCAAACTAAGAGCACTATCCGTTCCTACGCCCCCTACCTGATGAAACTTGAGATTCATTCTTCTCAAAAGCAGAATCCGAATCGGCTAGCTCGTGCTATCAAGATATCGTTACTCCGAATACAAGAGCTACGAGCTGCTGCAAGCGCTGTTGCGCTTGTACTGTATCACAAGTACACTAACGAGAGAGGAAATACAAGCAGAAATCAATAGTCAGTCTTCGACTTTCACTCATATAAAATAGCGTAAGAGAAAGAGATCTATAGTTGGTCTCTTTCAAAGCTCAGAAAAAAGGACCTTCGACGATGAAGGAGAAGAAGGAGTAGTGCCCCTCGGGACAATTCCTTTTTCTTTGTTCTCTGTTACGTTCCTGGTGTTCGAACTAGTGCCCTCCGGTATCACTCAGGACGACCTATGGCATGAATTGGAGCATCAGGCCCTAACCGAACAAACTCAGAGGATTCTTATCGGGCCAAACGCTCCTTGTTCGGAATTTTTAAAAACAAGGATTCCCCAAGTTCTTCGGGGTTGCCAACATAGAGCCGTCAGGGAAGACTTTCTAACCACCATTTTTGTTTTGAGGACCTTCACCTATTCCAGGCTTCTCCCCAGAAACGGCTTAAAATCGCAGAGATCCTCAACATAATAGAAGAAAACAAAGATGTTTTTCTCAAGTTGAATGATAATAAAAAAAGTGAGGGAGGGGCTGGACACTACTTAATGGTGGTAGTCCACGACTGGGAAAGGGGGCTTTTTTAGTACTCCTTCTCAGTTGGGTTCAATGCCCGCAAGTCCCATGCATCCTTTCTTTCTTTGGTCAACAACCAAGCACAACTCAATAGAATGAATTCTTCAAGACTCCTACATGACTTTCTGTATGGAGGGAATCATTGTTTCTCAATCAATCATGCCTCAACTGGATCAATTCACTTATTTCACACAATTCTTCTGGTTCTGCCTTTTCCTCTTTACTTTCTATATTCCCATAAACTGGTATCTCCCTGATTGGGAAGTCCGACTCTATGCCTTCCATCTAACAAGGCCCAAGTTACTACGGGCTCTGGCTCTTTTTCAATGTCTAATCTTTCTCTTTTTCCTAGCGCGTGTGGGCTGTACTTTGTACAACAACTTTACTTCATTCATTCTTTTGCATTCCCCGTGGCCCGTACTTCCGCTCGATCCGAGCAGCTCTGAGTGGACGTGGTCGGACTCCTCAGTGAATCAGCCCAACAGCCCGGGCTGGACAACGCTTTTAGGAGATCCTAGTTCGGATACTTCTAGTTCCGGGCAGACTAACCAGAACCCTTCGGTTAATCAACCGCAACGGGGTCAACAAGCAGTGCCCCCCGCTAATCCCGGGGAGGCGGAAGCCGGTCCCTCTCGGGTCCATCCCTTTCCATATGACGACGAGGAGGTCATAGGAGGGGATTCCGTCCTTTCTATCCGAAATCGGCTTTTGGCGGGATATAACTTTCCTTCCGCCGAAGTCATCCAATGGGCGCACATAACCGCGGAAGACCTCTTCGAGGTCAAGGTAGATATTATCCGCCAAATGGCGGGCCTTGATCCAGAAGGGGATTGGGAGGTTCGAGGTGCTCGGGCACTCGATAACCCACGAACCAAGACTGGGGAGCAGCCCCTAGATCGACTCGTTGCCCAACGGGAGGATCTGCGGCTACAGGGGCGGGATTCCCCTACCTTTTCCCAATTAAAAGAGAGGGTGCCCCTACGGATTATTCCGGATGAGCACTCTTCCGCTCCGCAGGCGTAGCCTGTTTGGGGGGGGCGGGGCCCTTGTTGATGGCCCGAAAGTACCAGTTGGCTTGGCAGGCAACATGGAAAAAAGGGCTTACTTTATGGGAAGGACGTTGCACACCCCCTCGGTACTACTTGAGTAAGTAACTCACTCAGCGCTCCATACGGGGAAAATGAAAACAGAATTCGTTCGGATATCCTCCCACATGTTCAATCTTTTTTTAGCGGTTTCCCCAGAGATCTTTATCATTAATGCAACCTCCATCTTGCTCATTCATGGAGTTGTATTTAGTACCTCTAAGAAATATGATTATCCACCGTTAGTCAGTAATGTGGGTTGGCTTGGATTACTTAGTGTTGCGCGCCTAGGAGGGCAGCGCGCTTTGGGATGCGGAGGAGCGAAGCAGCTCGAACGAATGTGAGAGGGGCGAAAAAAGCCCAGCTCCCTAACCTAATGCGGCACCGGGTTCGGACCGCAGGGAACCGTAGCATGGGAGGACGTCTAATCCTTTTGCAGCCGCAAGGCTGGCTAATCGTACGCAGCTGGCTCGAATACCCCTGGTTCTGGAAGGCACATGAGTCCGAACGCTATGTTGAATGTGCGACCGACACTACACTACGTAGGTACCTGTGCAGGTGAGGCGTCGGTCGGTCCTAGAAACGGCGGCAGCGGCGCGAGGAGTTAACGACCGGACGTGCTGCAACCTAGGGATCACCAGGCAGCTCTTTCGCTCTATAGGGATCGGGGGGGGCATAGCACAATTCTTCTCGGAGGAGGGTTGGTTTGCCCGGGTGACTGATCCTGCCATAATGTACTCCTACCTACACGCACCGGCAACCGAAGTCGAGCATACATACGACGATCTTCATGCGTGAATAGCCGGGAGGAAAGAAAGGGCGGTAGATGATAATGAAAAAGGGCGCCGCGTCTGGACGGGCGGGCAGAATGGATGAGCGAAAGGTGCCATGCCATGGAGTTCGGAATATCCCGAGTCTCATGTAAGACAACTAAATGCACCTCGAGGTGCTGCCGAGGAACTGGGGGACCTTCTCGAGCACAGGATAGGCAATTGAGAGATAGAGCTAGCCTATTCGTTATGGGGAATCAATGCTCCGGGCCGAATAGAATAGAATAGAGCTTACCTCCGGCACCTGGCTTTCTCCGGCGCATATTAGCTTCGCTTAATAGGCCGGCAGCCTCTCTGGCGGCTACTTACCTTACCCACGCTACACTCCCACTCCAAGCGACGCGACGCCTGCTGAGCAAGATGCTTTGCTATTTCCTCTTCTGTGGACGCACCGGAATATGATCCAGGACGAGAAGAGAAAGACTTTGATGGCGGGCTTTATCTCGTAAAGCCAAAGACGCCCCAAGACAAGGGGGAAGGGGACATGATCAATAGAACCTGGCTGGATCCGGGCTGGGATAGTGACGCCCATTCCTAACCAGTTTCGAAAGGGTTCGCTCATGCTGGAGGGAGCATCCCCACTTAGTGATCGGTCCGCTAGTTCGCGCAAATCCAAATAAGTTATCACGGACGAGCCACATGCAGGGAAACTTGCACGTGTGGTTCTGGCCTGGCTTTCCTGAGGTATCTAATAACCTTGCTTCTGCTCGCCGCTGGCGCACCTCTCCTAACTATTGCCCATTTATTCCGGAATAATCTTTTTAGGAGGGACAATTTTACATATTTCTGCCAAATCCTTCTATTATTAAGTACGGCTGGTACCATTTCGATGTGTTTCGATTCTTCCGAACAAGAGAGGTTTGATGCTTATGAATTCATTGTATTAATTCCACTTCCTACTCGCAGTATGCTCTTTATGATCTCGGCTCATGATTCAATTGCCATGTATTTAGCTATTGAGCCTCAAAGTTTATGTTTTTATGTGATGGCAGCATCAAAAAGAAAGTCTGAATTTTCCACGGAAGCCGGCTCGAAATATTTGATCTTAGGTGCATTTCCCTCTGGAATCTTACTGTTTGGGTACGACCGGACAACTACCGATATCTAAAAATCCCCTTTCTTAGCTTATAATGTGGTTGTTAAATATATATAGTAAACTATCGGATCGGGTATTACTTAGATGTGAAACTTGCAGACCTCATTGGTGATCTTACGGGGGGAACGAAATAAAAAAGAATATATAGACTTGTAGAGAACCTCTATGTAGTTGTCTATCTGAGGCGATCGATCTACATCTTTCCTCATAGCCCTGGGTGGGGCTGTGTCTCGATCTCCTACGTGCAAAATCTGAGGGACTACTTCCTATGGAGATTCCCCTTGGTCTAATTCCACGCCTTATGACGAAAGGAGAGTCGGCGTGGCGTAAAGTGAAGATTGAGGGATTTAGATAAAAAGTCCCTTCAGGGGTATTCCGAAGGTGTAACCTAGGCAACGAAAGAGAAAGGGGCCCGATACTTCAACTAGAGGAGCGACCAGTTGGTTCACCAAACCCCGACCCAGCGTCACGCGTTCTCCAGGTCCGAAGGGATCCAGTGCCCAACTACCGACTCCTTCCGGAATTGCGTTATCGGAGCCGAGCCAGGAATGGCCGTTAGTGGACACCCACCACTTTTCACCGGTTAGAGAGGCCCTCTTTAATACATTAAGAAAAGATGTTCACAGGGGCCAGAAAGACTCGGTCATAGGAACTTAGACCGCCTACGCGCTGGTAAACGAAAACCACCTCGACCGGATCAAAGTAAACAACAATGTCGAATCAGGCCGCCCCTTGCCTTGAAAGAATTCACAGGCGGCCACCAGCTTTCCCAAAATCAATGAGGGGAGATCTGCTGCTTACTGCTCACGGAAACATCCGACCTATACTATAGTAAAGTCGTCCGCGTATCTTTCTGATCTCTCTTCCTTCTATTTATAAGATTATTGGCTTTGACCAATTCAAGGTGAAAAAAAAAAGGGGGTTGGCTAAAAAAGGGGAAGAGAGGATAGCTTTGGGGTACGCTCACTTCTGCATTTTTGTTTAGGTTATCGAGATTATCAATCGCTCTTTTTAGTGGGGAGGAATAGTGCGTGAATGGCGGTTCTCAGACGAGGGAATCGTTCCTCTCTAAATAAAGATATAGGCTAGAATGAATGCTTCTATCGATAGAGCTTTCACGTCTGCGTATAGAATCGTTCGTTTTTTTGCCCTTTCCATTCCGTTCTTACTATATCATGGGCAGTTGGGTTGGAATCCGTGTGATGGTTCGAGAGTGGTTTCAAATATTCTTCGCATCCATCTTCGGACTTGTGTTAGAAATGTCCCGCGGGACTGAGTTAGTGGTCGAGTCGTTTTTGGTAATTGACACCCGTCGCATTAGTCTCAATTCATATGTTACCATTCATAGTGAAGTAGCCCTCTTTTTTATGTCTGAGTGCCTTATTCTATCTATAAAAGTCCTTCTTTGTCTATAGCTCGGGTCAGTCCCCCATGGTCTGCTTTGATTTTCTCGAACAGTGCCGGCCCGCATCAGGGACTCTCGTGCGAGCCATACAACGTTCCCAGGCAGGAACTGCTCCTTTCCTTTTTCTCCCTATTGAGTTCCTCCCATCCCAGGCGTTGATCTCGCAACGGCCCTCCAGCATGTCCTCATATCGCGTCCGTCACCACAGCTGCGCATCCCCAGATAGATACATTGTTTGTTGCCATTGTGACTTGGTCGTCAAAAGGGGCACAAACAGAAAGTGCTTTTCCATATCCCAAAAGTCTTCGATCCTTAGCATCTCGGGTGCCAACGAATGCCTTTGGTTTCGCTTGATTCGAACCATCTCCGTCGAGCCACTGCTTATGGCCTTTTGTAGTATGGGGACCTCGCCCCTATTCTCTAAAGCTTGCCACCCCGTGGAAGGTCACACAAGAAGGCTATTCGACCGACAAAACGTAGGAATTAGTGCGTGCTGAAAAATGGACTTTTCTTTCTAAGTGAAGGGCAGGAGAAAGAATCTTGCATCTATCTCGAGTTGCTCCCTTGAGCGATCTATCCCTGGTTTTGTGACGTCGAGTTTGCTCTATTCTCTCGGGCTCCTATCAAGCTTCGCTTCGCGCATGATAGCGGCATTCTTTTTATGTTTTGGGGAAGGAAGTCGCTCGCTAGTGCACCTCACCCAAGGTTCACGTCGCTAGGTCAATTAATGCTTCGACGCACTCCCGCCCCGTGTTTTCGACAGAGTGTTTGTTGTGCCATACTTCGAGAATGACACGGTTCGGAGGAAGTCTAACTCATTTGGGTGAAAACTCCTTCTTCCAATCCCGTAGAGAGGCCTGGAAGAATAGATTGAGAATAACAAGACGATTGACCAATTGAATCATCTTAAATTAAGACATCATGCCCTAGACGCGAAGGTGAGTAAGAGAGCCAGGTGAATTCTGCGAAGATGGAAGAGCGGACTTCTGAGGAGACTGGAAGCCTATAAATAATAGGAATGGCGAACTGGAACCTCATCCTTCAAAGGTTTGGTGTATATGTGTCCTATTCGTAACGACCCCGACCTTGCGTCAGGGAAAGTGGGAAAAAGCCTAAGACTCTACGGGCTAGCCGGGCCTAAAGGAGCTTATCAAATTCCACCTATGTAGTGACTCGCATTCAACAACTAAGAGTCTTCCTTCTCATCTCCTTCTTTGGAATTCAATTCTTCTTCATTTCCCACCCTAGCCGCCCTTCCTTAACAAGATGGCTCGGAGCAAGCAAAGTCTTACGTTATCCACCATTTTTTTTTTAGCGCAGAAGGGGAGTAAGCACACAATGAAATAGGTGGAGAGTCACATTTCTTAATAATGCCCAAAAGCCCGTTTAGCCCTTCGGACTAAGGCGTGACCGTAGGATCTCAAAGTGTCGGAATGAGTTGAAGACGAGATGTGGTGTCCAGTCGGATAGGGCGAGGCGAGAAGGTGAACAAGGATCAAAACAGGCATGGTGCTTAGGGTGGCCTCCTTCATTTCCTGACGTTGGGTTCATTCGCGCAAGTTTAGCTAGGAGCCTCCTTATTGCCCAGCCCCCTTATTAGTTGCCGAAGTATAGGCCCGCGTGAGATCAAAGTCACCCGCCGTCCGTTCGCTTTGTTTTGGTCTTGACGTGCTTTGAAAAACATAGAGATATGATTTGCACTAGAACACTGACGATAGACCCACCGGGAACACATTTACTACTGGGCATTGACATCTTAATGCGTTGCAATCTGGACATTGATTGATCTTTATGCTTCCCAGCAGCTATGCAATCCGAATCGGCTACCAGTACCTAAAAAGTTAAGACCGCTCGAGTTCTTGAGACCGGGGAGGGGCACCCCCAGTGCAGGGCCAATTTCAGTGCCGGTTGGAGACCTGGTTCGAGATGCATATCTTGAAAGAGAGCCATCACCTCGCCCAACATCCCTTCCTTTTCAATAGTCAATTCGAGAGCCACAAATCCAAAAGCTTAATTAAAAAGCAGTTGATCTTGATCCAATTCCCGATGCATAGGGCGAAATCTGGTTGAAGCCCCCAAATGGGAACCTATCGAACGGGAATTTTTAGTAGTGCTGCTCGCTATAAATATCTTTTTGAGGACAGCGGACGTCAAAAATTTGAGTGAATTATGAATCTTCATGGTCTTTCTGAAAAGAAGAGCATATCCACCTTGAAGACCTTCTGGAAAGTCGCCTATGGAAAGAGCATACCCAACCAATATGAGCCTGTCCGAGACTTGCCATTCCCATGGAAGAAAGTTTCCCTGCGTATTGATTCATTACCGACTGAACGGAAAATGCTTGCTTCTATTCCCTCCCTCCGAGCGATGAACCTTGATTGTATAGCTGTACGGAATCCCTGGGGAGTGAAGGGGTAGGTGAAACAGGAGGGGGTGGAAGAACTACGGAAAGTAATCCATAAGATTCCATACCTTTCTGGCTATACGGAAGGGCGGAATGGATCATCAGAGGGTGGAAATTTAGTCCTATTGGAATACTTTATTTTCAATAGGGATTGCATGCCCATTCTTAGGGATGAATCACTTCACGGGAGAGAACACGAGGGATGAGCGACGATCGGCCTACCTAAGTTTTGACTAGTCATCATCGGTTTACCCGCTTGCTGAAACCACCCTCCATAGCCGATTGGATGGTTGGATAGCCACTCAACTCTTCACTATACTTCCTGTATCCCACTCCCCTCTCTATCTCTCTCGACCCATTCACCGGAGTATGTTGGGCTGGAATGCCCCATTCCCATCTCTTTATGATCTCTGGGCCTTCCCGCTATGAGATATTCCCGGCGCAGAAGCATATTCATGCAGAATACTAGAATATTCATTTCCCCTCTCCATATAGGGGTAGGAATCCCTAGAAGAGGGTAGAAGGTCATTTTGTCATCAGTGGAAAAGCATGCGTGATAAGGATACTCCTCTATGCGAAGCGAAGGTTCTGGCTTTCAAAGGACGGGTAAGGGGCGGGGAGGGGGAAGGGAGTTTCGGGAACAAAGCCCCCGGATTTGAGAGTTCAGCCCTACCCTAGTGTATAATATCTTTTCCCTATCTAAGCTATATAAAAATAGCCAACTAAAAAAGTCATGCGCTTGTCAATTAATTCTTGGTGTAATACGTAAATGATTGGTGTCAGAATTGATCACTGATCAGTCTCATCCGTGTAAGAATTAGGAATTCCTCTTCCAACTCGTCCCGGAATGGGCGTTATGGCAAAGAACAAGAAGAAAACAAAAGGAGGAATTTGTCCAATAGTAACAAATGGTGCCTCCACAGGTTGACATCCGATCCAACCTAGTAGTAAGCGATCCGCCAAAAGCAACCAAAATATTCCTTGGTGAATCGGGCGAAAACTTGAACTACGCACATACATACTTTTAAAAAAAGGTAAAGCCAACAGACATATAAAAACTGGTGCTATTGCGGCTACACCTCCCGATTTGTCAGGTATACTACGAAGAATGGCATGGATCGGTAGGAAATACCATTCCGGCACAATATGAGGCGGGGTGGGCATCGGATTAGCAGGTATATAATTGTCGGGATGCCCCAAAACATTAGGAGCATAAAAAATCCAAATGGAAAAAAAGATAGCAAAAGCTACCCAACCTACTAGATCCTTTACATAAAAATAAGGGTAAAAAGAAATTTGATCCATCTCTGAATGTACACCCAATGGATTATTTGATCCATATTGATGCAATGCGGCTAGATGAAGAAGACTGGCGCCCACTAAAATAAAGGGGAGTAAATGATGAAGACTAAAAAAACGATTTAAGGTGGCATTGTCCACGGAGAAACCACCCCAAAGCCAAGTCACTATGGTATCTCCTACTACAGGTATGGCGCTAGCTAAGCTTGTAATTACTGTAGCTCCCCAAAAGCTCATCTGACCCCAAGGTGGTACGTATCCTGTAAAAGCTGTCACAATCATTAATAGGAAGATTACAACTCCGAGACACCGAACAAATTCCCTAGGACTGCTATAACTCGCATGATATAGACCACGAAAAATATGAAGGTGAACCACAATGAGAAACATACTTGCCCCATTAGCATGCATATAACGGAGCAACCAGCCCCCTTCAACATCTCTCATAACGTGTTCTACGCTGTTGAAAGCTAGATCCACATGAGGTGTGTAATGCATAGCTAAAAAAACGCCAGTCACTATCTGAATGACTAAACAAATACCAGCTAACGAACCGAAGCCCCACCAATAACTAAGATTGCTCGGGGTTGGATAATCTATCAAATGTTGATTAAGTGTGGAGGATATAGGTTGTTGAAGAAGAGAGAATCGTTGGTTCCTTATAGTCATTTTTTTCTCTTATCGTGACAACTCTGGTTCCCCCACTTTTTTTTTCGTTCTGGGGCCCTACTTACTATAAAAAAGAATCCATTATTTTTTCTTTCTTCCACCTCCGAAGGATGGATGGAGGGGATATACAGCGAAAGAAGCGAGCGTCGAAGGGGTCATCCTGGGTTACGGAAGAGTCGTCCGACTGCTCGGTGACCGAATCAGAGGGTTTATTACCGCTTTCTCTTCTCTCCAGCACTCTCGGACTGATCATATTACTGCAACAAAGCAAGCTTAGGAATGAATCTAATGGAAATTTAGGTCTCTGTCCGCTTGGAAGATTCTTCTTTCCTCTTCGGTGAAAGAGGGCAAAGGTGTGTGGGAGAAAGAATTCTAAAAGGAGAGAAGATTTCATTTCGTCCACCAAGCGGGACAGAGTGCGACCCCTAAGCAATTGGAGGTTCTCGTCCATCTCTTGGGGGTCCATATCATCTGAAAACTTTTCCTGTTCGATTAGCATAGCTAAATTTGATTGAATAGGATGACTCAGCGTCAGGGAAAGTAAAGTAAGTAAGCCCCCCTTTGCCTTGAAAGAATTTTGTTTCGCTGCGCCCTGAATCAATCAAAAAGCTTATTTTTTTTAATTCATCCCATTTTATTTTGGCGAGAGGGAGGCTTTGAGTCACCTGGGCTACGGATTTGTCGGTTGGTTGATTCTCGAAATCACCTCTTGAGAAAAAAAAAGGCCCTCGGGTCCCGACCAAAAAATGAATAGGAAGCGGGGCGGGCGAGGTTCTTTCATTAAAGGGGGAAAAGAGGGGTGGGGCTTTGTTCTGGGGGTGGGGCCGCCTTGCGCAGCTTTAGAAAGGAGAGAATTTCATAAAGTCACTCTCTCCAACCTTTTCTATCTATCCTTAGAAGTTGGGCTATATAAATATGATATTAGCGTTGGTTTTTCCAACGAAACTAAGCACTTTTTTTTTCTTTATCATTCGGAAGGCTCAGTCCCACACTCTGACTTCAATGATGGGAACAACCTCCGCACGCACTCCGGCGCTCCAATAAACAAAAGTTCTCCGCCTGACTTTATTTAGAATAGTGGTCGATCCCTCGGGAGTTACATTCGTAACTTAATGTTATGTTCACACGCGGTGATCTTATATCCAAGAGTACTACCCTTTACGTAGTCTATGTCTGGGGAGCATACTTGACAGGAGATAGACACAGGCGGTAGATAGGTCCCCCACTTCGATTCCTGCCCCGTTAGCATCTCCGATCCGAGATAAGGGATTACTCCGTTAGGTCTTTTCGGTCCGGAGCCGGCCGGTAATGGATTTTTGCCCTTGCTTGTGGACCAGCTGCCTAACCCTTGTTCTATTGGTTTGGCGGTTGCTACCAAGACGATTTCTTTATGCCCATCAAAGGACCTCGAGATGCTAATCCACGAAAAACGATACGAGAAATTCGAAAGAACTCATATACGGAACGAGGGCGACCCGTGGAAATACATCGGTTTCTTACTCGTGCAAAGGAACTATTTCTTGGCAACTTGGACAACTTATAACGAAGTTTGTCCCGCATATCACTAGGAAGATCGGAATCTTTACAAAAGGCTTTATAAAGCTTTCGTCTCAATTCATATTTAGCCGCAAGCAATCTACGTTTGTGATCTCGTATATTTCGCTTCTCCGACACGAATCTCTTACTCAGAATCTCCCTCATCCTTTTGCAAAGCTCACTTCTTCTTACCCAATTCATTAGAAGCTGCTCATCTGGTCCTTACTTTCCCCCACCTTCCGTAGGCATGTTCGGGGAGTAGCCTGATAAAGTATACACTTGTGTAGGCCTCTTTAATCCCGTTGACTATTCGAGGGTGACGTGGGGTGATAGATGGTTTTGATAGTCTCGGGACCATTGTTAAGGAGCTCTATCAAAAGTCTTTCCAAGAAAGAAATAGCTTTCTTGTCCCTTTCCACCACTGACTCTTCCGCCTGTTTGTCCAGCTCCCCCCGCCATTCGTCCAAGAAGTCGTCAAAGGCTTCCTTAGGGTTGTAGGGGGCCTGGTCGGCCAAGCCAGGGTGCTCAGAAAGCACGTGGTTAAAAAGACGGAAACATGAGTGTTTCCACTCCCGGATCCGGAGGTCTCTGTTCTCAAAGTCGGCTAAGATGTTATACTCCCTCTGAGAGGAAGCATGATCCAGCTCATGTCTTATTTGAGCCCAATAGATAGTCCCCCTTTGCCTTATCCAGCAAATAGGGGCTATTGTCCTGCTCGAGTCGTACAATGCGATTTCGCATTGACGATTCCAAGCTAGTATATTTTTTTGACCGGATGGGAAGGTCCCGCCTCATCGGCCGCCACCCTTGGGATCGAAGGAGGAGCCGCAGGTTCGCCTTGAGCTGGCGGAATGGCATTTTCGCCCGCCTCTTGCCCGGCAGCTTCGAGTCCTCCTTGAATAAAGGGAAGAACCACTTCAAATAATTCATACATAACATCTCTCTCTTACTCAGAATCTCCCTCATCCTTTTGCAAAAAGCCGCCCCACGGTGGTAAAGTCTCATCTTGTGTGTTGGCCGAAGTTACAATAGTCACATTGAAACCTCGAATATGTTCGAAGATCTCGAAATGATCTTCCAGTTCCGGGGAGAATTCGAACAACTCCGTTTCCATCGAGAATTGAATTGAGTTTTGCCGTATTTCGACCGGAGAATCTAACAGAGACATTACTGTCGAGATTCTGACCGAAAAATTTGACATTCCATGCCCTCGGAGAGTGCTTTGTCGTGCTAGGTCACTGACATATCCTTTGTCTTTATTTGACCCCAAGAATGGATTGGATCGAAACGACTTTCCTGTCGAACCCCTTTGTGTCTGTATGAATTTCTGACCGCGCGGAATCTCCATAGCCAATTTTCCATTTTTTATTATGAAATCATAGGGTGCCTTTGGTACTAGTCTTATTTCACACGATCTAGGAACTTCCATAACGTTGGCGTGATTCAGTTTGAGCAACGGATCCTGACGTGATACATCTTCGTAATGAAAATAGAGTGGAAACATAGTGATTGATTGAGAAACAATGATTCCCTCCATACAGAAAGAGAGTCTTTCCTGTAGGAGTAGTGACGAACTATATATAGCTGTGGTTGGTTGTTGACCAAAGAAAGAAAAGCATGGGAGAAAGAAGCACAAACGAAAGGAAGAAGGGCGACTTCTTTGATAGATTCTGTCTAGCCCCAATCTGTTTTTTGTTTAATAACGCAATTTTTTACATATCTCGTTGGGGAGTCGAAGCCACACAACAACGACCATTCACTTGAACTCTAACTGTCGCCCGCTTACCCACTTAGCTACCGGGATTTCTTCTCACACAGTACCAATTGCTACGAGATTCTCTCAAAGCTTCAATCGCATTACATATGAGAATAACCTTACTGGCTTACAGGGCACTCTCCATGGCTAGAAGAGGGAAGGACAAGTGAAGGATGGGCCAATCAAGCCCTTTGCTGAAAGGTGAAAGGTTAGCTGTAGGCATCCACGGTGGTCTTCCTCTCTCCCGATGGTTTATATAGCTTGACTTACCTCTCCATCTCCCTTTTTGTTATTTGAATTGGAAAGTTGAAAAGAGGAACCATTAACGACGTCTCAAATGATGATAAAAGCTTGATGTCTTTCTATCGCTGTCATAAGTGATGATGAAGATCGGGGTGATGAGGTTAACCCATTACCGAATAAGCATGATACTATACTTGACTGAACCTCCTTACGCCGGTTCAAATCACATAAGGGCAATAAGAGCGGACTGACGCGTCAGCTTCTAGGGCGCCCTTTCCTGTCTCGTTGACGAGGTCAGGTTATCCTAGGATTATCCCGTCTTTCCATCGTAGTAAAGTCGGAAAGATGAGACGTCCGACTTACTGGTGAAACTCTACTTTTCATTCTTCACTCTTGCAAGGGCTATACCCTTAGCCAAGAGATTGACTAATAAAGTAGTCGAATCAATAGTGACTCCGACGGACTCTTTTCAGATGGTAGATGTCGTTAATGACATAACTGCCGACTGGGAGAGTCTAATTCGTACCTATGTACCTCGGATTGGCTCCATCCCCATGTGTCAGGGGATCACATGGAGTCCGGAAGGCAGTAGTGCTAGCTCTATTTATCCTATTGGGATTGGAGCAAGAGTGGAATGGAAGAAAGAAAGCTGTCCTTCTCTTCTCCTCCAACCGGTACCTCCTCCCGACATGAAGGAATGCCCGATAATCCTTCGGGGGCTGGTATGTCCTTTCAGTTCTGGTCTGGGGAACGCCTTTCAAAGAAAGCACTCCTATACTGCCTGGTGTAGATTCGGCTATTTGCGTCTAGTGGGGAGCTTTGTCATCTCAAAGAATAAGCGGATCTTCCCTTGCATGCGGATCTTAAACTAGTGGATCTCAAGATGGCCGGTAGCTGCTTTCTGCTCTCCTTATTAGTGCCAACTCCGCTAGGTATAGGTAGGGAGTCTTCTACAAGTCGCATTACTGGTCGATGACCTGATTTTTGAAGCAGTCGAGATGCCTTTCCTGGGGGAACCCTTCCTTGCATTCTTGTATTCGCTTCAATCGCTCCTGAATCGGCGGATCAAAGATCGGAATACTTTCCTTTAACTGCTAGAGGTGGATGAGAGGCCGCTATTTGCTTGCTTCTCCGGTTCGCTCTAGTTCACCTGGTTTACAACGGTCTGTTTGCTAGGTTTTAGACAGGGGCTAAGGGCGAGTCATCCCTCTTAGCAGCTCTTTCCTAATCAATCAGCTTTTGTGCTCTCCCAAAACAGCAGAAAGACTTTGAAGAATTCCACCAACTACTGATCTCATGAAAGGGAATACTTTTCAACAAGACTTTCTTTCTCTTGCGCCACGCCGGAACGTATGGACACTGCCTAAAGTTAAGTAAGAAGGAATCGGGGTGGCTAGCTTCCCTTCTTTTCTGGATCTTGACTTGGATTGTGATAGATGCAATTTCTCAAGTCTTGATTGAGGGCTTTGCACTTCGCGGTCTCACCTCATAAAGTATTGGTTCTTTCTTTCCATTCCGTTAGACGAGAACTTGGTATGGAAAAGGGTTCTCCGCGTCGCATCGGTTTTTCATTCAAAGACTGGCACGGCACCCCCTTTTCATCTGCATCTGAAAACAGTGGTAAGGCCTTACCTGGACCTTCCTTCTTTTTGCATCTCATCTCTGGCTTGCTTAGTCTACTATTGCATTTAAGTAGGCCCAGTGGCGGAGCTAACAGCAGAAAAGCCTTTTTTTTTAGGGATAGTGAAATTCCGGATCGAAGAGATTCACCCGTAATAAGGGGTCAAAGACAGAGGGTCTCAGAGAAATTCAACTAGTAACACACTTTCAAAATCTCAATCTATGATTTAATGAACAAAGTTCCTCTCCTGCTGCTTATTGACGAGTGATTAGCTTGGCTTGGCATTCTCTAAAGAAAGAGGGACCTTCTCTGGTCACTGACACCATCTTTCTTCGATTGAGCCCCCCTTGTATGCCCTACCCCTCCGCCGAGGGAAGAGGAAGAAAAAGTACTCCAACTACAGTTTAAAACTGACTTGCCCGGCACACAGCTCTATGCTTCGCATACCTCGTAAGAAAGTATCCAGACTCTCTCTCATCAGTTTGAGATTCCAAGGCCAAGCGCTAGCGCCCAGGCTTACGAGCAAGGTCTTTAAAGAATAGGTGGGCTCTTATTTGCCAGATAAGAAGATCTTTTGCCAATTCTAACAATCTCACTCACCTCCAGATTAAATAGATACTGATTCTAGAGCAAGTTATATCCGTATCCAAGACTACATAAGTAATTTTCAACAACAGGGTCTAGGAAAAGAGCTAGGAAAGAAGGCGGCATAAACTCTCATTTCTTGTCCTCTTTTCCCCGGTCGCCTGCTCTATGGTATGTAAACCAACTGCCTTATTATATTCCTTCCTATGAAAGAACTCAAGCTTAAGCAAGTCCAGTCCACCTCTATTTAGCTCTCTCTTATAGCGTATAGCACCACTTTCTCTTATCAAGACTTTCTCTCCTTTAAAAAGCCCTTTTCTAAAGGCAAAAGGCCTTAATCATCAGACAGAAAGACCCGATAAAGACAAGAAAAAGGCGTTGAGCAAGGAAATGAAGGCAAAGAAGAGGACAGATCCTTAAGAGCTAGCATCACCGGCACCAGCAGCAAGGGCGAGAGCAGGATTCATTGCCGGCACACCATCCCTCCATTCATGACATACCATAGCGCAAGAAGCACATGCATGAAAAATGGAATCATAATTCCCGGGGCATGATAAAGACAGTAAGACTGGGGAAGAGACATATAAAGAAAACTGACAACAGATAGCGGGAAGAAAAGAGAAGCTCCAATGAATGGACATTATAAGAAAAGAATACGCGGGCTTTCCCGCTTGAGAAGAAGTACCGCTCGTTGGACTGAAGGGAATGCTTGAAAGCGGCTTGCTACTATTACTTTACTAATACTAAAAAAAAAAAAAAAAGTATAGCTACTATATTTAATATATATATAATAATAATAGACTGGCTTTCTGAAGAAAAGGAATGGGTTTGGCTATTGACCAACAACCGGAATGTTTGAAATTAATGAAATGAATCTTTGCCCGTTGAAAACTAAACTAGTATTCATAAAAGAATTAACTCTTGCCGGGCTAACAAAGGGACATTGCTCTAATATGTCTTACCACCCCCTAACCTCTCCCTATCGGGAGTTTCCTCGGGTGAAGCTGTTCTTGCTTTGCTTTGAACAAACTTCATCAGATATTAATTTCTCACTGCTAGCAATCCAGGTTAATAAAGTTAATAAAGTAAAGTATGCGCCCATTAATTAATATAGTAAAGTATGCCTTTCTTCGCCCTGCCAGTTAACGAATGAGCAAGCAAAAAGTAGGCAAACTGTTATAGAATCAGCAACGAGGCCTCATCTCGTGTCTAATAGCAATTCCTGGCTTTATCGAACCAGTCACTTCTCCAGCCTTTCAGCTCTCTAAACAGTATATACGTATTCCCCAACAGTATATTGGTATTTCCTTGAAAGGGCTAATCTCCCCGTCATGCCTGTAGCTTTCGAGCGAGTTCGAGCAAGTGAGAAAAGTCTTTTTACATAAATTCCTTTTATTTTAGTCAATAGTAGCAAGCAGGAAGAGTTCCAGTCGTGGTGAATTCCCAAAAAGAATGAATCTGATGTAGGCCGGTTGTCCACTTTAATGAATAGGGAACTTGCCATTCCCGCATCTTATTATTTCTTTTTTCCTCAATCTAATCCTGTCCTGTTTACGGTCTTTTCTTGCAGTTCGCGATCGCCTAGATAGCTTCACCCCTGCCATACCATATGTAAAGAAATTGTTTCGGTATCCATCAAAAGCCCGCAATCAAGGGCCTTCGTTTGATCCTTCCTACTTCCGACGGTATCTTTCCCTATCCGTTCCTTTCTTACTGTTAGTGGGAATCGTTCATCTTGTAGTACTTCATTCACAGTCCCCGAGCCGTCTGAGTAGAGGTAAATAGGGCGCTTCCTCTCCCGATCGGGGTGGGAGAAAGAATAAAGCAAAGAGATTCACATGTTGGTTCACCAAGAAATAAAAAAGAGGTATTTATTGGCTGGCTAGCGGGCGGCTTACTCTACGCCAAGGGCGAAGGGCGGGCTCCTCTTCGTTCCGATCTAAAATAGCCGTACCGTAGGAGAGAAGAAAAGAGGATTATGAAAGGCAGTTTAACCAAGTGAGGTCGGAATAGCATTGGATGAGAAAGCCTCTTTATCCGTATGAGAAAACAGCTCATGATGCGAAGTTTTCTGGATAGAAGGGTCATCCTCCTAGGCTACTACTTTTCCCGGTTCTTCGGAAAGGAAAAGAATGAAGTCGGAGCTTTTCAAAGAAATGATGTAAATGGATGTCCACAGACTCCTAGGCTAGAAGGTGAATGGTATGGTTTGCTCACCCTGAAGAAAACTCGTATAGAAACAAAGGGCTTGCTTCCGCATAAGATAAGAATGGTCTGGTGTCCCAGTTCATTCGGACCTGTAGTTAGCTCAGCTTGAGCAGCACTTTACAACCGATAGCACGAAAGAGAACAACGGGAGGCGAGCCCTATTAGGATAGGATTTTTCGTGCATTCTCTCTTCTTTTTCCTCTTCTTATTCTTATGAATCTTCTTTTGAGTAAGACCTCTCCCTAATAAAGACTCAACTCACTATTCTATTTCTACTTCCTTTATCGTGGGCAGGTGATCGGCGACCTCACGATCGCTTACCAGTTTCGGTCTCTTTGACCCGGTCTGGTTTCCCTCGTATTATCCAATTTTTTATCCGTCGTCAGATGTATAAGAAGGATGATAAGGCAGATATGCTAGTCAAGATTTTGTTGTCCCTCTTTAATTTATCTAAGATTATCTTATTAGCTAAACGAATGGATTTCTCAACCTTTGCTTCCATTGTCTCGCGATCCAGAAAAGGTGGTCCAAGCCGTCAACCGGGTGGCGGAAACGCTGCCCCAGTTGGTGGGGAGGTACCTACCTTGGGTTTCACAGATCCCCCTTGATGAAGGGGTTACGTGGGAGCCAACCCGGAAGGCTATACCTAATTCTCCTTACCTCTCCCAACAATTGAGACTTCCGACTATCGAATCAGAGCTCTAATGTATCTACGCTAGATCTTGATAATAGCAGTCTTATGGGAGTAGCTCTTCTCTTGATGCTACCCCTCGGTCAGCCTTTCTTTGGCTAAGCTGATTCAGATCGATTTATTAGAGTGAACTTTGATCTCCTTTACTTGATTGATAGGAAAGTGACCCTTGGCTATCTTACGAAGAGCCTAACTCTATCATAAAAAAAATTGACACTAAGCGAAGAATGCAGACTGGACTAAACCAAGGGCACTTCTGGAAAGGTTCCTTTGATAGAAGATCGGTACTTGAAGTCAGAAAGAGGTAGAGATGAGATAGTTATTGCAGCTGAAGGAAGCTAGCCACAAGGAAGGAGAACTCTTAGATCCGGATCCCAGTCCACGACTCTATTATCACCCCTTTCTGGTCTCTTCTATCAATTAATCATGGGAGTGACTTCCATTACGAGCAAAGAAGCAAGGCTTTCCTTGTGTAAGCGAATCCCCCATTAAGGATATAAGAGTGGTCAGGAGTTTGTGCAAGGCAGTTTTATTTATAATGTTTAGTGAGGTATTGATTTCCTAGGGTAAGCGCAGTGTCTTGACTTTCAAGCCTTTAAGTCTCTTGGGTAAATAGGGATCCTAATCCTAGGCAAGCTAGTCAGTTAAGTTTCTCTTCATTTTCCGAGATAAGCAGTTCAATTCCTTCGCCTTCTCCAGGATTTGACCCTTCGCTTTCCACTGAGCTGAGGTAATCCCTGAAGCCCCCCTGCTTGCAGTGGCAGTTGCCAGCGAGTAAGACAGTGAAAGCTATGGCTAGGGATTTTCTGCTTGACAAGGAGAGGAATCGTTTTGGACTTTAGCCTCTCCCTGGTAGGGAATACGATTCCTTTACCCAGTTCTCTTCTCTTTCTTTAGAAGCAGTATAACCGTATAGTTATAAAGCGGGATTTTTTCCATTGGAGGATAAAGTTAGCTAGTTCAAGCAAAGGCAAAAGCAACTACAATTGAAACTGACTCTCTAGGGGCAGGGACTACCGTTAGCGGGACTGCTACGGCAATAACAAGGAAGGACTAGTCGAGATGAAGGGACACTTTCATTGTCTATAAAGGGAAAGGGCAAAGAAACTCCAACGACTGACTCTGGCTATAGGGATGTGACAGAATTCCCCGGGAGAAATCCTCCCACTGCTATTGTAGTGGCTTAACCTTTTTCGATGGCAGAAGCATTGGATGCCCTTTTTTCTCCAACACTAGATGCGCTTGATCTAGACTCCCTTGGAACTAGATCCCTAGCTTGGAAAGAAATCTATAACTGGCTTACTTGCGGACTTAGCAATGGCCATTAGGAGCACTTCTACAAATATTGATATTGGGAATGCCACAACTTCAACTACAGCTTCAATGGGAATAGCAGAAAAATGGAATTAAGAAACTCATACTTCCGGAAGAAAAGCTATATTCCTCCTAAGGGATATCTTCTCGTGAGCCCTAGAATCAGTTTGCCTAAAATCACTTGATGGAAAGGCTCGGCTGGATCAAAGCACTTTTTTCTGACACTCGCAACTAACTACTCCCCTGTACATATAGGGAAGACCACTACTGAGACTGGAACTCAAAGGCCTCCAACGGTAACTTCAACTCCAGGTAAGGCGGAAGCACTTTTAGGGCTTAGGACGAGAAAGACATCTTTTACACTAGCTTTTGACCTAGAACCAGCTAACTTAACAGATGGATTGGCCTTGCCTACTTCAATGCCAATTGATAGGGGGCCTGGACCAACATCGAAAGAAAGTGCAACTTCTGGAACTGCTCCCTTAAAGAAGAAATCTCCATTCACTGCAACTAAAACCTCAGGAAAAGTTATCTAGTTAGACCTTCCCGGTAAAGATTACTAAGACATGGAAAGAAATCTAGCAATTAGTGCCTTATATATAGCCCCTTACTTATCCCTTTGGCTTGAAATATCACTTTACCTACCCTCTCAAGTCTCGCCTCTGTCGCCTTCTACCAAGAAGGAAACTATTCACTACTCATACGGCTCTCGTAGAACAACTACTGAGACGAGTAGACTATCAGGTGAACAAGAACTGGGGGAGGCATCCTACTCTTGGGAGAAATCCTACACACCTTAGACAGGGTAGGAAGAGTTATCTTAAAACTTCAAGCTCTCAAAACAAAAGGTATATATCCTTCTTAGCCTTATACACTCCCAGGATAATTGACTTACCCCCAGACTTTGTTTCCCCTTTGACCCTGAAAAATGGAGGACTTATTTACACACAAAACTAAACAAGGAATCCAATTACAGTAGCTCTAATTGAATTGGCTGGCTCTCCTACCTGGGATCCCAACTATCATCCATATCCGTTTACCCTACCTGCTATCAAAAGTCCTTCCACCTGTTACTCACTCTCCGGAGGGAGATGGATGGATCGTGCTTGTGCTATCAAGCCGAAAAATGACTGCTTTCGAGCGGAAAAAGATTGAATGGTTGTAAACAGATTAGCTAGTTGGGTCAATTGGCACTCTTTCACTAGTGATTGTAAGCTAGGTGCCCTTAAATGACAGGAGGGGAAGAAGCTCTAACGGAAGCATCCAATCAACCGGGAATCCCACCTTTCAGATTCTACATCTGCTACTGCTGGAGTGGAGAATGAATCTACTACCTGTGCCAGCAAACAAATACTAAAAAAAAGAAAGGGCTAGGTGTCCATGCCACCAACCAACTCCTGAAAGAAAAACAAGAGCTTCCCCGGCAAACCACTAGAAGTTACCCATCGAGTCGAGCAATAATCCATTGGAGAAGCAAGCTGCTCTTTGTCACCCCATTTCCCTGGGGACCAAAAACAAGCTCCAAAGAAGAAGAAGGACTTATCGCAATCTCAGGTACAATGGCTAGTTGGAAAGCCTTTCAATTCAAGCCAATCTCTTGATTCACATTCATGTGAAACCGTTGCAACCGATCCTGCATACCAATCATCCGCCGCTTACAGTAATGGCACTAAGCCAAGGTTTCCATGGATTCAGTCCTGTGGAAAAATACATATATTAGGTAGGCAATTCAGTTAGTAGTGTCACCGGTCAATCCTTGGGACACTAGCGAGTCCGTCCTTAACCTAAAAATTTTGTCCATGAAGCCTTAGATACTCCAAGCCTCAATCTTTATTGTCCTTGAACCTAGACCATGGAAGTATGGTTATAGTCCCATTCCATTAGTGGGATCCATAGCCTACGGGTCTTTCCCAAGCCAGTAAAAGAAGAAGGTTTTCGAGGACTACCCTAAGCCTACAATACAAGTAGGCAGGACTTTCAGTTACAATGTATAGGTTGGGCAAGCTTGGATGCCCCTACTCCCAACAAGTTGCTGGTCGGGATCGTGAAACTATCGCAGTTTGGTCATAAGGATAAAAGTTCTTATCTAATTAGGTCAGGGGCGGCCGGCCCGGGGGTTACCCGCGATTGGTAATGGCATAACCAGAAGAGGAGTAGGGGAGACAAGGTTACGCGCTGGGTAGCGCAGCGCATCTGTTTCGGGTACAGGGGCGACGAGGGGTGCTAACCCGGCCACCCAACCCAGCGGGTCAGGGGCGGGCCGGCCATAGGTTCGAATCCTGCCACCTTTCTTGTGGATCATCCTGTGATTACCGGATGATGGGAATAACAAAGCAGAAAATCTTTTATGAGCACAGCACGAAATGTCAATAATATATGAATTCTTTCATTTTTCGTTATTTCCGGGTCTTTTCGTTGCATTCACTTACAACAAGAAAGAACCACCAGCGTTTGGTGCAGCACCTGCATTTTGGTGCATTCTTCTTTCTTTCCTTGGTCTTTCGTTCCGTCATATTCCTAATAACTTATCCAATTACAACGTATTAACCGCTAATGCACCTTTCTTTTATCAAATCTCAGGGACATGGTCTAATCATGAGGGTAGTATTTTATCATGGTGTCGGATCCCACGTTTTTATGGATTCCTTCTTTGTTACCGGGGTCGACCCCCAAGCCATAATGTCTCAAAACGAGGAGGCCATAGAGAAGTTTTTTATTCCTTTGTCTCGAACTTCGTGAAGAACTCCATTCTATCTCTCCCTCGTTACGAACAAAAAACTGGGGCTGCGCCCCAGTTGTACACTCCCTTCGTTCTACGAACCCTTGTTGATTCTGAACTTCGCTCGCGAAGGAACCGGACGTTTGACGGGCCAGCCCTTTTTTATGTTTATGCGCCGCTTTACCCTGAAAGGAAAATGAGCTTTGCTCCTCTGGGTGCTAGGCGCTCCCGTGGTTCGCGAGAAGGAAAAAGAAGGATGAGTCCTTTGTTGCATCTGGCACGAGATGATAAAGAGAGAGCTTCGTCTATCGATGAACAGCGGATTGACGGAGCTCTTGGCATTGCTTTGTTTTTCTCTCCTTTCCTATCAGCGAGTTCCGATCCTTTTGTTCGAAATTTCTTCGTTCGTACCGAACCGCTTGCAGAATCAAATCCTGTTTCACAAGATCCTATATCAGCTATACATCCTCCTTGCATTTATGCCGGAGACGTCGCCAGTGCTATGGCATTTGGATTATGTAGATCAAAAATGATGAACGGGATTGTGGCACTCCACTCGCAGCCAATGCGGAAGGATGCCGCCGAAAAGAAGGGAACGCTGCTTCGCTCTGCTGGATGCGTCGGATCCCGTATAACAAGCGAGCTTTTTACCAACAAATTCAAACATGTGGTCGCAAAATGCTATCCAGCTCTTTTGTTGCGTAGCAATAGAAGCCTGCTCATGCAGCTTTGGCGGCGCTTTTTCGCCTTCTCTTCGCTCTGGACAGGAGCGCTAGTGGGCACGGGGAGGGAGCAGGCGAAGCGTGTCGTTCGTAATGAACAGAAAGATACCACTACTTCGCCTCTTTGTTGGAGCGCCGGCGCGAACACAGTGGTATCTGACCAGGACCAGAAACAGATTCGAATTTGGATCTTGACATGTCGGTGGTTTTTAACCGTGGGCATCATGCCAGGAAGTTGGTGGGCTCATCATGAATTAGGTCGGGGTGGCTGGTGGTTTCGGGATCCCGTAGAAAATGCTTCTTTTATGCCTTGGGTATTAGCCACAGCTCGTATTCATTCCGTAATTCTACCCCTTCTTCATTCTTGGATCTCGTTTCTGAATATTGTGACTCTTCCATGCTGTGTCTCAGGAACCTTTTCAATACGGTCCGGATTGCTAGCTTCCGTTCATAGTTTTGCTACAGATGATACACGAGGAATCTTTTTATGGCGGTTCTTCCTTCTAATGACCGGCATATCTATGATTCTTTTCTCCCAGATGAAGCAGCAGGCATCGTTCCTTATAACTTATAAAAAAGAGATGGTTGTGGCGCGAAGTACTCTTGTGTACCTCCGTCACTCGGCTCGCGCGCAACCCCGCCCCGTTATGTTATGGAAGAATTGAACTTATTGCCGGGCTGGTTATTCAAAGCCAGCAATTGGCTGCCGGATTTCGTCCCTAAAAGAAGATCGCTTCGGGCAGTCTGTCTGATCAAAGAACGCTCAACAAACAAGTCATTAATGGTCGGCTTCATTGGTATCCTTTCGGTATGCGTTGCGAACACTTTCATTTTTAGCGTCTCATCTTCTCTAGATAAGCGAAACTCGAACGGATAGAGCAGATGGTCCAACTACATAACTTTTTATTTTTCATTACTTCTATGGTCGTGCCTCGTGGCACGGCAGCACCCTTACTATTGAAATGGTTCGTCAGTAGAGATGTTCCCACAGGTGCCCCTTTTTCCAATGGTACTATAATTCCTATTCTTATCCCTTCATTCCCTCTTTTGGTCTATCTACATTCCAGGAAATTCATACGCCCCATGGACGGAGCAAAAAGTGGAGTCTTGGTCAGAGCAGGCCGCCCTATTCTACTACCAGACATAATTGGGAGAAGCTCATCCGAAACTAGAGCTGGAAACGCCTCATTTCGTTTCGTTCCCGTTCTTCATTTCCTTCTTATCGAATCCAAGGGGGACTTCTCATATTTAGAATCTTTCTGCGGTGTGCTCTGTTTACTATTCTTTCGTACTCTCTTCTCTTTACCACGCGATAGGTCAGCAAAGCGTGAGCGGGCGCAGAGAAGGAAACGCCAAACACTTCGGCCTAACCCTAACGGGAATGAGCAACAACGAAATGACAAGATGAGGTGCTCCGGGCACCCCCATTTAGAAAGAAGGGTCGAAGGTTTTGGGCCTGTAGCTTTCCCCGTCCCCCCTTCGTCGGGTGGTGCTTGTGTGGGGGGTGTGCCACCTGAACCTGAAATCGGGCTTGAAGCTCTCGCCTTACCAACGAGCCGACAGCTGATGGCTGTTGGTCACGACTACCACCAAAAAGCTCCAATTCAGATGAATATTTCACATTTTGGAGTGTGCATCTGTATGTTGGGTGTTCTTCTGTCGTGCGACCCGGCGGCTTATGTGCGACCTGTGGCCCACGCCTCCTATTTGTTCAGGGCGGGCGGCGTGAACTCTGACTCGATCCGGGTATTCAATCCCGCCGCTGAGATGCTCAGTTGACTCCTTAACCTTGATAGGAAGATGGCTTATTCAATAATTCGTGCATAAGGGTAAGGAACTTTGGATGAACTAATGCGAATGGGTGTAAGCCTCGCTGCTCGGAAACACCCAGTGCTGACCACACTGAGAGACACGAAAGCGCAGGTAACGCCAGTTGGCGAAGTGGCGTTAAGCATCCCTAGCGGTACGAAAAGAGAGGTCGTGATGATATCATCTACGTCCGTACCGCTCCTCGTGGAGTAGATCCCGCATCCAACCAAGTCTTTGACCAGGGAACGGGAGAATTCCCACTACCGCTGGAAGGCCAGCCGGGCCGTGAGCGCGGTGGGAACGGGCTTCCCAAAAAGCCAGCCCCGGGCCGGGGTCGGCATAGAATGAAGGGGACGGCCCTAATGTTGTGTTGGCAAAGCCAACTTCTTGGGTTGCGGGCGGAGAAGAGCGGACGTGGGGACTCAGACCGGGGCGCAGCGTAACTAAGAGAGCCATTCCATTTAGGGCGAGACAGAATGGGCGGGCACGAGCGGTCTGGTGTCCGAGCCAATTGGTAAGACGACGACTACTTCACTTATTAGATTAGTATTCGCCGCCTATCCCGAAAAAAATGGGATGAAATAGAAAGAACGCGAAGCGCTAGCGCTATAGTATATCAAGGTTTTTTTGGGGGGGGATTTGCTTCTTCACAAGCTTATCCCCGCCCCGACCGGCAGCTGCTGGTTCTCCCCATCTCTCCTAAACTTCCCCCGGTCTTCGGCCCGAGCTGTATGAGGCAGAAACTCGCCCCACGTACGGTTCGGAGGCCGAGCCCCACCCCAGCAGTAATGGTGCGGCTTAGGTCAACTAACACAAAGAAGATACAGTTCACTCAACGATTGCCTTTGGGTTCCGAACTCCATATGGGGAAGGAGCGTTGTTGTTTCCGAGGTCTCGATCATTTACATGGACCCACTTCTCATTCCATTTGTGGGAATTTTATGATCTATAAACCGTCCCTAACGAATGATCACCTCATGTTTGAGCATGATGAATCACTTCGTGCCGACCTGTTGCCAATAAACTTTCCGGCCTCATATGAGAATGGAAAACTGGAGCATTTTCTGCATCGGTGGATGAAGAATCGCGAAAATAATAATTTATGGTTGACCATGTTCCCAGAAAAAAGATACTTTAGAGAAACAACGAGCACGACTGAAGTGGCTATACATACAAATCCATTTACGGATAGATATGCTTCGATTGGAACTGGAAGTTCCAGAACAGGCGGCTGGTATACCACCATAATGAAACTGCCTTTTCTTTTTTTTATTCGGATAGGATTTATGTTGGCTTCGTCGGGAGGCTCGCGTTGTTTGTTACGTCAGCTCCAAAAGGATAAGTTGCGTTGGAATCGATAAAGTTCCGTGGAATTCATAATTGCATTAATAAAAAAAAAGAAAAGGAGTCTTCAACCCTCTCAATCAATAGAGGCTAGATCGGACTAAGGAGAGAGACGGTTGAGTACGGAAGCGAAAGCGGAGATATAGGCTAGCTAAATGCCCAGTGAGAATACTGACATGAGTCAGGAGAAATCCGAATGACTAGTGGCCATAACTCATTAAGCAATCTTCACCTTTTTCGCTTAGCCTTTCCTCTTTCTACCGTTACGAGATGCAGTATCCTCTTACGTCTTTGCACGGCTTTCGACCGGGACGGGAAGAGGTTTCCTCGTTGCATCTTTCCACACAGCATTGGTTCTGTCCCTTACCTTACCTTTATCGCCCGTCGGGCGTCAAGGTTCGCATTAGATCCCCTTATCAATCGTATTTTTGCCCCAACAAAAAGCCCAGAGCAAGGGCTGGCTGGGGGGAAAGAATGCATTTCCGGAATCTCAATGTTGCCCGACGAGAACCAAATGCCAATCGCTGATCTGTTAGTGGACAGAGCTTATGGGCAATAAATTCTGTCATTCATGGACGGTCACTTAGGTTATAACCTTCTTTTCATCTCCAAAGAGGACGAGGCGTTCCGTTGTCCGGGTGCTGTTGGACGGACGGACTATTCTGCTGGCAGGCGATGCCCTTCGGTCTGAATAACGCTATAGTTACCTACCAGCGAGCAATGAACCTCATCTTCCATTACTTTATTGTCAACATCGTAGAGGTGGTGTATATTGACGATGTAGTTGTGAAGTCTTTCCCTGTTTCGGGTTATTTGTCACAAAATTGTTGCATGAACTTTATTACAGTCCGCAGGCTGCAGATGTAAAAAGCGTGATGTCAGCTTTCGTACTCAGTTTAGACGCTGTATTATATTTTATGAACAAATGAGTATAAGCTCCCCACTCTTTCTAGAGTTTTTAGAAGACTGGGAAACTTATATTACAACAACTAATGCCTATTTTTTAGATAATATTTTATTTTAAACTAAATTATTTTTTTGCTTCCATGATAAGAGGAAGGGGAGAGGTGAGGAGGGCAGATAGGTTTACGATATGGCTTGCTTTTGGGAGGTAGACTTGGGCAGCAAGCTTACTGTTCCCAAAACAGAAGTAGCTCGAGCCAAAGGCGAGAGCGAGGCCCCTGGTCCATCTCATAGCATAGGAAAATACACTTGGGCTGGGGGGAAAGAAGAGCGGGTCTGTGGGCTTCTTTCACTTGACTTTTTTCTTTGCCTTTATTTAAGAGTTTCATAATATGTATGATCTTTTCCTCAATTCAAGACATCATACCAAGGCCAGGGAAAGACTTTCTAAGCAATTCAATTAATAAGCTAAAGAGAAGTTACAGAAGTACGGAAGTTACAGAGAAGTCAACCTTCTTTGCCAAGGGACTGAACTATCTGCTCTATCTAATACTGAACTGGATGCCGCAAAAGCCCCAACTCTGGCTCAAGAAAAGAAGGGGTATCCATGAGATGAGTGCCCGTAAGTCCTTTCGTTGAGTTACGGATGTGCTCCCATCTCCTTCTTTAGGGGCGGTGGAAGCTCGACTAGGAAGGTTTTGAGGGAAAGAGAATAATAGACTTAGAGCGGTAAGCTTATTCTCTGGTTTCAATAGAAAGAGTGTTACGCAAACAAATCAAATAAGGGATATACACTTGGGTACGAGACCGACTGACTAAACGGATTGGAAATGCAGCTCAGTCAAGAGATTCGGATTAGGCAGAAATGGCATATCCAGGGCACGGCGCAGAGGATGTTCTCTTTTTCTTTCGATAGACTTCCTAAAGGATGATCTAGCAGTGGATGAT
The DNA here is from genome assembly GCA_013621005.1 of Aeschynomene evenia. Lineage (NCBI taxonomy): Eukaryota > Viridiplantae > Streptophyta > Magnoliopsida > Fabales > Fabaceae > Aeschynomene > Aeschynomene evenia. Next base: position 2,969,391 of record CM024272.1, on the reverse strand, counting down.
GTCCCAGCTCGAGAGGTCAACCTTGTAATCAGAATGCCTGCCCCTTCTTCTTTCCTCTAGCGGGCTTTGTATAATATCACATTACTTATTCTATGTTCTAAGCCTCTGGCTACTCTCGATACCTCTTACTCCAGAATAGTTACGCTTCCCAGTCTCTCAGCGAGTTAGAAGGCGATTGAGGTTTGAATCAATATTTGCTCTGGTCTTTCCGTAAACCTGCCCATCGTTTTATCTCCCGCTGCTCCAACTGCAGCATCTACAGAATCTACTTTTAGTGTTTCCACTCGAATCCGCCGAATCATGCAAAAGAGGACCGGATAGGAGATGGACGAAGTCTAGTCTACGTACGAAAGGAAGAGGAAGGAAGTGGTGAGACTAAGCAGGAGAGGAAGCGCCGTTGGTTCAGCCCTTTCAGCAGTTTCGGATGAAAATGAGTTTATGAGGGTCTTCAACTTAGAAGATCAACCAAAGTTGATCGACTAGAGTCAAGTGTTCGGATGCGGGCTTCATTATTGAAATCTCGCAGGTGTAAAATACCGTTTTCTGCGGCTCGTCTCACGACTGGGTCAAAGCAGGGTCCAACCAATCTACGCATAGAATAAAGCAATCGTCAACCGAAACAAGATGAACCGCTCCGTGGGTTTTCTCGGATCTCGAATTTAATGATTGCAAAGGAAAAAACCGGCCGGATAGAGATGCGGTGATCGATCAAGTCTATGCTACGGGTAGATTTGTGCATGAGAAGGAACTTAATACGTAACGCCAGCAACTTATGTCTAATAGAAAACCACGCTTGGATGGGCCCCTCTTCCTTAGGAGTCGCCATGTCAATTCCCTTGATCAACGGCCATATTTTTAGCACACTGGACTTACCGGCCTTATGCCTCCGAAAAGTCTTCTCTAGTATACTCTTTCTAGTTCGCCAGCAAGGCATTTTCCGAAGCAGGCAGGGAAAGAGCTGTCCTTCTTTTCTTTAATTTAAAGGAATTTCGTCAGGGAGATAACCTCTATTCCATGAATCAATAAATCAAACGAAAAGCCCTTTTCTAGATAGGGCTGTGCGAGAGGCCAATATGACTATCTATATAAAAAAGTTCTTCGCCTCGGAACATCACTTTGATATAGAAAAGATTTGACCATCTCTCTTTTGAACAACTGCTCAGGCAGGAACCAAAAAACCCAGCAGTTGAGTACCGAGAAGAGGATATCCGGGCGAAGGTCTTCTTTCGACGCATTCTGAACCTGAAGACTGAATGCCCGCTATGACATCCAGTAGAAGCTCAGGGACGGATTGAACAGAAGCTGTTAGGGAAGCTAAGGATCTCTATCATTGGTTCATCAGAAGCCATCAAGCACGAAAGCAGCAAGGAGTGTGCTAGTGAGTCCCAAGCTTTGGAAAGAAGGACATGAGAGGCATAGAGAGGACTCAAGGACAAGACACGACTCAGACCCCGGAAATTTTATCTTCATTGGCCTTGCTGTCCGCGGATCGGTTAGTCTCCTTTGAAGGTGAAGCCCGTTTGAAGGCAAGTCATGGTATCCGGGATCGGACATCGAAAGAGAAGGCGAGGTTTCAAAGTCTATTAGGGAAGCGGGCCCCTACTGGTAGTGATACCCCGATCTCATGGATGAAGGCTAACGTTTTCTATTGGAATAGAGGGATGTGCAGATCAATTCCACTTTGAACTTTGCCATCTAGAGATAGTTTTCCGTGAGTTAGGATACGGAGTTGGAAGAGAATGCAGTATATCAGTTCATCTTCATCAAAGGCCAAGGGCCAAGAGAAGCTCAATCGAAAAGAAAAAAAACTTCTGCTATTGATTGAATTAGTCGGTCGAGATCAAAGAATTAAGGGATTTGTCCCCGGGAAAAGCGGATTCACCTATCTTTTATACGATATTGATTGAAGTTGCCAGAAAAGGCGAACTTGAAAGAGCTTTCTTTTGACCAGACTTGATTGTGCGAAAGCGGTTCCCCTGATTCAGCTTTGACTAGCCAGCCGCATTCGTTAGCGAAAACAAGGACTAGACTACTCTAGAGAAAGGCAGGGGGATGGTGAACAGCATTGATTGTTTCCAGCCTTGATGAGATTTTTGATAACCTTCTCTTCTTTCTATTATAGGATACGTAATCTACTTTCATTTCCCAACTAAAAGCTCTATTTCTTATGACACAAGAAATCACGAAGGCAGGAGTTCAGTTCACACTATGACTGGGAGGGAGGAGTGGAACCTCTCGACCTGAAGTAAAGCACTCTGATAGCCCTGGCCGCTTCGATCAAAGCAATCAGGTATGGTGGCTGTGCACCTTGAAGGGCTGAGGCAATGAGTTAACCCGATGGAACTCAGGCTTCTTTCATATCCTCACTGGGGAATCTTAGCCTTAGCTCTACAATCTTCTTGTTATTGTTAGGCCCTACTATAGATATATCTCTCACCTGTGTTTTTGGTAAACAGTCGCCCGGGCCTGGTCCTGACCCGCTCCTTTTATCATGACATTGAGATCTGTCTCCCTTCCTTCTCAATGCGATTCGATCCGGACCTTGATTGACATGCTGCAATTCTATCTTGAGTCACGCTATTTGGCACATAGGCATTCACTTTTTATCTGCCTATACGAACGAGCCATATCATTTGCTGCTTCTCTAGTGGGTGCCTCTTCTTCCTCTCTCCCACTGCTACCCGATCAGATGCACCTCTTATGCTTTTACTGGAGATGGAACTTTTGGATCATTCACTGGGGTCTCAATCCATCGATCTAGTGGTTATGGATTCGCTCGCCCCTGCTCCGGATCTGCTGCTTTCTCTATAGCCCCTTTGCGTCTCTTGCCCCTACCTCTATGGTCCACGCCACTGAAACTGGGTGTCCCACTTATTGATAGTGCAGTTCCGCTTGGTGGGCTTCCTCCTTTTAAGTTCCGTGTACCGTACAAGGGGAAAAGGATTCCTTTCAGAAAGCTTATCATTGAGGGGCAGAAGCAAGCACTTAGTTCTGTTTGCTGGGCATGGTTTTCAGTGTACCGTACTTTAGCGCAAGGAGTAGGCAGAGGAAGCAACAAGAGCTCCTTTAGCCGCACGTGAAGGAGCTCAGCACTTTACCGAAGAAGCTACGATTGAGCGCGCTAGCGCTAGCCGTAGCTTCTTTTCTCCCTGCGGCCAAAACTAAGGAAATTCCGGGTATAGTATAGAAACAGTGGTATTACAGGATTATGGGAGTTGAGGAGGGATAGGAATATTCTAGTTTGCATTTCCCTTAATAGAGTTTCCAAGGTAAAAAAAAAGGATAGTAAGATTATAGTGTATTTAATGGTAAAGTTCATTAGGGGAGATTCCATAATATGGGAGTCAAGGAGGAGAAAGAGAAGGACAAAGGACATGACACTCTTGTTTACTTACAGAAACTTTTTTATTTAAAAAGGGTTTAATCCGCTTGTGGGATTAGGCGACCCTTAGATTCTCATAATATATATAGGAAGGTAAGCTCGCTACCGATCCCCCCTTAACCTGGCCTATCGCGAAAGAAAGTCCCCGAAAATGCTCGTTCCTTTGTCGTTGGGGCTATAAATCTGACTTGCTCGTGCTTAGGAACTCAGTAAAGTGACCAATAAGTCAGCGGGCATTGAGGCAGGCAGTCAATGCATACAGTACAAGTGGGGACTCTTTTTCGAAACATAAGGCCCCGAAGGAAAAGTAAGCCCAAAATCCCGAAGAAAGATAAAGATGGATTTGAATCTTGTCGGAAAGCTAGAAGGGAGTCTTTTCCTGTCTGGGATCTCTGCAGACATCCGGATTGAAAAGGAGTTGGTAGGGTGAGGTGAAAGAGTCTTGGCTGAAGAAAGCGGCGAGAGAGGGGAAAAAGGAAAGGAAGGTAAGCATCCAGCTCTCAATCCATCTTCACTATCTTCCCTTCAAGCAAGGCTGACTTCATTGAATGCTGAAAAGCGGAGTTGAATTGGCACTTAATAGCCTGTAGCAGAGTTGAATTAAGGTATCCCCTTCCCTCTAGGCTAACTGAACTGCCTTTCTCGAGGGAGAGAAACTGACAGCCAAAGCGTAATGCTTCTTTCATACTGGGATTTCTCCTGCGAATAAGGAATGAGATGAGGGAGAAAAGGAGAGTCTATGCCACCCCGGCTTCATACTGACCGTACTTCCGGCAAACAGAACTCGTTCTCGAGGAAGATTGGTTTAAAGCGGCAGGAGATGTCTTAGCTAAGGCTGATTGAATTGCTAACTGAACTAGTCGAATTCCCTTATTCTGACCCTGCTGGGACTGGGTTCCACTCCCTTTCTTACTCTATCTATGGAATCTTTCCCATCGCTAAATGCGTACTTACTGACAGACTTTCATTCATTGTTTACTGCTTACTAAGCTTACTTCATGCTTTTCCCGCCCGAAAACAAGAGTTGCGGTGGGCGAAGGTATCAACCCATTTGAGATAGTTTCAAAGGCCTTTGGTACTTCTTTCAATCCCACCGGTCTTCTTATTCAAGTAGTTAACATTTCGCTTCGGTAAGCATTCCTTAAGGATTCTAATCGTTCCAATACGTCCTAGCTTTCAATTCGTTCTATCGTTGGAAGTCTTATCAAGCGAGGGGATAGGCTTCTAGGTGGGGACCCTTTCCCTATCGCTTTTTTGATTGGACTTTCTAACTGGTACCGCCCTCAAGGTTTAAAAAGGAAGGACTCTTGTATTGCGTCCATCGCTCTCAATACTTTCGTTAAATAAGAGTACACTTATAGAATCCCTGTGGTATTTAGAAAGCCCGCATTAAAGACGAGTCCTGTTCGTCCAACAGTTTCACCAGCCATATCTACACATAAAGAGAGCTAGTTTCCCACCTAGGTGAACCCGAAGCTAGAGCACAGGTAGAGACAGTTGATTCTGGTGACCAAGAAGCAGGGGCGGGTAGTGGATTCTGCAGATTTATAGTAAGTTAGTTTGTTCTCGTCCCCACATAAAGAGAAACAAAGCGAGCAGTACCCTTTGGTGTTCTCTACCATGAGTCAAGGGCTAGGAATCCACTGAATAGCTAGTAACATAGATTGTGTCTAAAAAGCTAAGAATCTCCAGGTCGTAAGCCTTTATACCCAGCTCTAGCTTTTTCTAATTCTATATTTCTTTACTTCATTATATCATTCTCCGTTTCATTTCCTTCGAAAGATATGGCTTCTGGTGGTTGTGTCCGATAATATTAATAGTATCCGCGAATATTAATGATTCTACAGTGGCATAGCTCCAGACATGGGCTTCTTCCCTTCAAACTATGGGTAGCTGGATGTTTAGCAATAGGATACCCTTACTTACTTAAGTTTCTCCGCACTTGGGCATAGTATAGGTTTGCCACTTAATCCACTATCAATGTATCAATGGTGGTGGTCCTTCTGTGTCAAGTTAGCTAGTGTGGATTCGCGTAAAGCTGCCAAACAACCTATTGACAAGAGCCTATTCATTTAATTCTTGCTATTTCCGCACCCCTGTCCGGTCCGGTTTTTTGAGAAAGAAAGTCGAGACATTCAGAAAGAGAGTTATGGCATTTCTAGGATTAGAATACGGTCCTATTGATTCAATCTTTATGCTTGGCACGGAACTCTTGTTTCGAGTGAAAGGGAGAGCAGTGGCCCGCACCGCATTCACAGGTAAATTTCCCTCTACGGGGCGGGGTGTGGAAAGCACTATAAGTTAGTTGACTTCTCGACTTCTTACCTGTATTCCTTCTCTTACTAGCCTAGCTTGAATATTTCTTTATAAAAGACTAACGGCAAAGATTTTCTACCTCCTGTAATGTAAGCTCGTTACGCTTAACGCCCACTTACTTAAAGACTCGTTGGTTCACGACTCTATAAATGAAAATCTGAATTTAAGTCGTTACCTACAGAAGCAGTTGCCCTTCTCCGGATTTACCCGGTGAGGGTGGCGCTTGTGAGTCAAAGTTGACACTTTCCATGTATGGATCATACCTTTGGCATCCTGGGACAGTAGCCCCAGGTACTGATGAAGTGACTCCCGGGTAGAGAAAGAGAGTGCTGGCAGAAAGGAACTATCAAAGCATGGGGTTTCGCCGGGCGAAGCTCCTATCCCCAAAGGCTGTTGTCGGCATTGCCGTTCTTTGCATGTTAGCACTTTTACCTGACCCTTCGTCACTACTTTCTGATCATGTGGATGCCGCTCTTAGAGAATCCGCGAAAGGAAAGGACACTGTGAGGGAGATGGGTCCTAGCTACTTCTTTCATACCAAGAAAGAGAAGAGGGGATGCTTGCTATCATTCCAGTGCCACTGTCCAATCAGTGAGTCCTCTTTATTTAATCTAATTCCCAAGCAAAGGATTAGAAGGTGCCAAGTTCAAGGCAAAGCTTAGTCGGATTCTTCCCCTAGGTTAACTACCTTTAGCTTTCGTTCAAGCAGAAGACTAACTTTAGGATGTCACGTGGAAGCTTTCCTAAATCCATTTGACCGGAGCCGGGATAAAAACGACTTTTATATGTAAGGATATACCACCAAACCTGTGAGCCTTCCCAAATTCAACAGATTCCACTATAGCAACTAAACTCTTCAGATCAGGAATCGCCTTTCTTATCTATTTTCTTTCACGCCCTGAGCCTGAGCTAACTCATTTATCTTTCGGTCTAGTCCAGTTCGGCGTAGCTCCAAGCGAAAACATCAAAGAATTCTCTGATTAGATCCATGTACTGTCCAATCTCTTTCATTTGAGAAGCTTGCACTTAGGAATACAGGGCGAGGATTGTCAACAGTCCCGAGATCCATTTACTTGACCTCGCCCTCTAAAGGGGGCACAGGCTCTACATCCTATTCTTGAACTGACTCTCGTCTCTTTGCTCTTTGTTTGACGGAGACAGAGTTTATAGACAATTGGAAGAGATCTGAAAGAAAGATCTCCAGAACTTTCGGCGTCAGACAAAGCAGGGAGTGGAGTTGGCAGGTAGCCCAAGCCTATGTTTTCTGAGATCGACGTACTGGCCGGCTAGCCAAGCTTCCCTTTCTTCTTCACTTAGATGCGGCTCGAGGGGTACTTTTCTGCCTCGACCGTTCTTCACTTCAGCCCGACAGGCTCCTCAAGGTCATAGCCCATGTCCTTCGCTTCTTTGCAATCGGACTGTACTTTCTCTTTCTTATCTCACCATCGGTGACGATTCTTTCCAGCGTAGAAGAAGACTTCCGGGCTTGCGATTAGGAAAAAAACCTTCCATTGAGAGGACGAATGTCGCTCCATTAGGGTCCTCTGCCTGAGAAGGTTGCTGTAATGCAGGAAGTGGCATCTTTACCGAGAGTTGAAGTAATTCCCCCAGCCCCAGTTTAGAGATTTCGTCAACAGGGTCATGCTCTTTGAGATAGCGTTGACCGTAAATCCCTTATTCTGGGATTCGGAGAGGTCTACGAACCTGTGCTTCGGCTTTCGTCTGTCTGGGCCGTCGTTGTAAAGACGCGCATCCGTACAGACAGTATGCCTAGACTCCTTTAAATTAAAAAAAAAGGGCTTCTTGTCGGCAAATACCCAGTTTCTCCCTTCTCATCAACGTATTTGAAGCATTGATGAAGGGTGGAAGGTACCACGCTGTGGATCCAAGCAGGAAGTTTAGGAGGTGTCACCGTCAATCACGTAAGAAGTTACCTCAGTCTTCAGATCCCATGTTTGGCACACACAAGAGACGAATCTTGCCGATGGCTCTTTGCGAGTCGGCATTGTACCCCGGAATAGTCACCTTGGTCTGACTTAGCCGGCTCGTAGGAATTAATTCCAAGATCGGCTAGGGCCCGCAGTGGCATCCCGTTGATGGAGGCCCCAGGGTCGATCTCTACCCGTGGTAGCCTTCTTTCTTTCGCCGATGTCACCGGTGAGATAAAGAGGCCGCTTATGTATGCTTCTTCCTGCCCAGCAAGATGTCTTCTGTCGATAAGGTTATATCTGCACTCTGGACTTTCTTCATTGGTGCTTCCATGTACTCATCTTCGATGCTTTTAACTTCCACCCTGTTGACATGTAGGGCATACTCTTCTTTGCTTCCTTCCGACTACTAAGCAGCTTTATAGGCTAAAGCCTCCTATCTACGGTAGCTGACGCAGCAAGACCCGAGGAATCGGATACGGATCTTTTTCAGTCTCTTTCGCTGGGGCAAAGCAAAGAGGGAGGACTTTCGGAAGAAGGCGTCGTCCGCTGATGATCTTGAGGTTGGGAGGCAGGTCAGGGGGAGAACTAATGCTTGTGGATAGCCCGCGAATACTCCTGACTTAGGCTTTCCCCCCGGAAGAGCTGATGCTACTTACTAAGAGACTTCCGTTAGTGAGGAGAGAACTATAGGCTTTAGCCCAAAGACAGAGTCAGGGATTTCTTAACAATCAATCTAGTCCCTCCTGAAATAAGACAACACAGGGGGTGGAGTGAGCCTAGAGTAGAATAAGACTCCCTATGAGACTCTCAACTCATACCAGGGCAGGCAGGGAAAGAATGAGACTACCGATACCGAGCCGGGGTTGATGAAAGATCACAGGATAGATACCTATGGTTGGTATCTATGCCTGCTTCACTTCGTAGCATTAAGGGGACAGTGCAATGAGGGAAATCGACTAGGAACGCGATGTCTTCCCATAAAATGAAGAGTGGAGGGGACTTCGACTGCCTTCTTGTATCGGGTGAAGAGAAGGGGGTGGTAGGCTTAGTAGGGCTCGAACCTACAATATCACCGTTATGAGCGGTACGTTTCAACCAATTAAACTATAAGCCCCTACGGATCTCTACATGCAATTCGCTCACTTCGGGAAGAGGGAAGGAGGAGGCCTTTGCTCTATCTGCTTCTTCCTCTTCCCAGGAATGAAGAATTGGATTAAAAAAAATGATTTTATTCTTTGTATTGTATATATATTATATATATAATAAAATAAAGATTAAGCAAGCGGCCCTTTCGTGACTCAAACTGCCGGTACGCTTTCCGGCTCGCAACGACTCAAACGGGCGGGGGCTATCTATTTGCTTGCAATGCGGGCTGTTCGCCTTTCGGAAAGGGTTCGCCCTCTCCTGTAGTAGCGAACCAGTCAATTTGGATTTTAAGAAACCGTAGGCCCAACGACAAGTCCTCAGCAAACATAAAGACGTGAACGACCGATGGTAAGAGCGAGTGAACTAGTGAGAGAGAGTGACAGGTTACTCAACTCGTAAAGGAAAATAATCCTTATTACACTCTTCACTCCCCATTATACACTCCTAGAGGATTTTAGTCGCTATTTAAGAGTATAGTGAGAGGATGGGAGCTTCCTTAGCTGATAGCAAGCTCCCCCTCTCACTACGTTCCTCTTCTAGCATTGCTAGACCTTCTCACCGTCTGATTCATACCTAGTTCAAGAAGAAACATCTCACTTCTGTTTACTCAGACTCCTCTTTCTTATCGAAGACTCTGGCAGCTGGAACTCATCGGCGGCGACTCTTACCACTGCAACCCAACCTAGGCAGGAACATCTATAGATTCCGCTATCGAGAAAGTAAGGCATGGAATCACGCTAAGGTAAGGTTTCTAATCCATCTAGAATAGGATCTACTCTATCTATTTGATTTTCCACTTCTGCCTGGCTGACTGAATAAAGAAATGGAACCATAGCTAAGACTGATCGATGAGCCTTCTCTCTCCTTGATCTGTCTAGTTCTATTTTGACTAATCCGAATCTGTGGACTGAGTGAGTAGCTAACTAAAATATTCTATTTTAGGATATAGGAGTGGGTGGAGCTATTCTTCGCACCGAGAAAATCTTTTGTTAATCTCGTTATCTCCACGGGCGCTGGGTTAAGGGCAGAATCACACCTTGGGGAACCGGTACGAAAGGGAGCTAGCTAAGGCAGCAAGCCAAGAAAGGCAGCATAGTAGGCCTTTTAGATTAGAAAGGAAGCCAACTCTTGTTCGACGTAGGGTAGAGTAACTTATTTCATTCCCTGGGCTTTCCATCCTATGGCTTGAATGCGGGTCTTTGGCTAGAGACGGAGACTTTCCCAGTGAAAGCGCTGGCGTTCAGTTTGGTTGCGTGCTTTCCGATCTCTTTCCCTTCCTTTCTGTGGTAGCTAGGCCTGGTAGCATGGTTAACGGTAGCATGTTTGCTAGTCTTGTCAGACTAGGAGCTCTACTAGGCTTGACCATGGGAAATTTCGTTATTCTTGCTCAAGTCAAGTGGAATCAGTTTCATTTGGCTCTAGACTACGATTCGATAGAGAACGATTTGGCACATCTTCGATTTCCTGGTATGAAAGTGGTTAGGCTTGGTTTTCTTTGAGTTCAAGATATTCGGCATAAGCCGTCTTTGCTTTTGCTCTTATCGATGTGATCCTTGTCTTTAGCTTGGGACTTAGCTTGGCACCAGGGCGGCTTGCTTACCTACCTGATGACTTTCGGACTTTCTTCTTTTCTGTGTTAGCACGCATCCAGTGACCGATGAATCTGTTGTCGGAATAAGCGTAAGCGCAGCAAGAGAATTCGCGGCTTTTGTGCCTAAAATCCCGACTTTTAAAAGCGTGATAACTGGGTTGGCTTTCAAAGAGAGAGACTATCACTGGATTGCTTGCTAAGTTCCTCAATCAAATTTCCCATTTTACTTCCTGACATTTTCAAGAGTCCGTCCTGCTTACCCGCTTCAACTTCAAAGAGGATTTCTCACGGGATTGGTGTAACTGTCTTTCTCCCACTCGATGGATTACTCCTATTGACCTAGCTGTCTTACTCGCTGTCTAGCCCGCTCTCCCTTACTTTTTTCTCCAAGGAGGAAGAGGCCCTAAAACTCCGTTCAGGTGAGTAAAAGCCCTTCTTCTTTTCATCCATGGGATCCATAAAGCCTAGAAACATAAGAACTCAAGGTGTATCGTATAGGCTCCATTCCACCTGGACATCCAATCGCCAGTGGTCTAAAGATCCCAAGACTCCTTGATTAAGTAAGGTACACGGTCCGGGTTGTTGAATTGACCAATCTAAGGCCTGTATCTTTTGGCTCTTAATCGCCTGTGCCAACAAAGGACCTTGGTCTAGGCATTTAGCAGATTGTCTGGAACCTTATGAATCCAAGGATGCCCCGATAACCGTGTCCATGCGCTCTCTCGCATAGAGTAAGGAAGAAATCTCATTTTTGTATTCCCTTCACTGGTTAGGTTAAGACAACTTGGCTTAGGCAATAGCGATTTCGTATCCGGTTTTTCTTTAAAGAAAGTTAACAGGTTTGGTTAAGAAATAATAGGGAAAGATCCGTATTTTTTATTGTAAACTTCTCAAACTTATCTGCTGAAGCTTCCCTTTTGTTTTTTATTCCAAATCTTTTTTGGAAATGCTTTCAACGTATGGAGATATAAGGAGTAGCATTTCAAGTAGAACTAGACTCTTTAATCTTGTCAATCCTGCCCTGCGCTATGCCTATATCTCCGGATGCCAAAGCTTAATCCCTCCCAGTTTGCATTAGATGCCATTTTTTTCTATGTCATTTGCTCTCATCTGTCCATTCAATCGGAATTTTGGAAGGCATACTTCTTTTTATCGGGATCCTACTTATCTTTCTGAAAGTCACTGAGCTGATGAAATATCTGCACCGCAAGGGAAAGAGACTTTTGACTCGTCAAATCCTTCTATAAGGAAGGCAAGTCTATTGCTAACACTGCTTATTCAACAGCTGATAGGCTTACACCAACAAGGGCTACTCTACAAATTGGAAGAGTCAGACTGCTGGTTTAAGGTTAAAGAATAAGGGGAAGAGGAAGTCCTTTTTAATGTAAAAAATCCCGTTAAGGTTAGTAGTCACTAAGAGAAAGAAATAGCTATCACCGGGGATTATCTAAAAAGACTTTGGGCTAAGGGTATCGTTGCAAGATCCACATATGACAATATATATATGACAATAGGAGCATTCTCTTTTCTTAACTGCTAAGCTGTTTCGAAGTGATAAGTGAAGTAATGCAATTAAAGCTGAGTCCACGAGCTACAGATAAGCCTTAGGAAGACACGGCAGACCCCGAACCTAACCTCCTAATCTTACTATTCCGTGGATTACCTCACCAGCTCCTCTGCTTTGGTAAATCCAAGAGAGTCGATTTTATGGTTGAAGGGGGCTATTTCAAGGCAGATATTGCATCGAGAATTCTCGGTCGGTCTTCCAAACTGGGAAGTACTATCTTTATGTCATATCGGCCGTGTACCTAGGCAATGCTGACCGTTTGGTTAACAGGAAGGAAGGATATAACTAGGGGGCTATACTCTTCTACCCTCTCAACTTCCAGTTGGGATATCACAGAGCAAATTCTATACTCTAACTATCCATCTTTCCCGCTAGCTGCCCGCTTTCTCTCCTTCATACATCGAGACCGTAAAGCTGGTTGGTCCGGTGGAACAATGTATAACTCAATCAAAAGGACTCTTATTCTCGAACGTGAGGACTGCATGACCTTACTTTGAAACCACTACCAATTCGTTTGCCAGCATACGATTCTTTTTTTCTTTGCTTCTTCGGATTGGGGAAGTCGGATGGACCGACCTGATGACTTACTTAATCTGTTTCCAAATACGAGTTGCGAATGTGTGCACTTCTCCTCTTTTAAAGAAGTGTGAAATCTCTTTCAGATCCTTTTCTTAAGTGGATGATTAGATTTAAGAACTAGCCATGTCAAGTCATTCAACCAATCTCGTCCGCTTTGATCACTGGATTAGAGTATGCCCTCCTACTTCCGAGAGGTAACCGATAGTCGGAACAACTGGAACTTTAGCTTGCACTTTAGCTTAACTGGCATATAATCTTATTTTGTCTATGGTCCTATTGTTGATGGTAGTGAAGTCAGTAAATCTGATCTTTTTGAATCAGCTGCTCTCTTTCCTATTGGAGGAAGTATACGCTGCTATATTCCTATCATTCGTTCCTTCTGCTGTCGGAAATCGTAAAAATTTATATTTAGGTTCCACAAATCCAAAGCAAAACTCTTTGGGAATAAAAACATTAGAAGATGCCTTTTTCTTCATTGAAATCTCCAAAGAATAGGGTTTACGCCACACTTCTTTGGCATTTTTTATTCTAGGCGTGCACTAGAATTTTTATGTGGTCTGTATACCTAATCTCACTGAAGAAAGGAAGTGACACTTCGGAGATGATACGGAACAAGGCACGAATTGCATGTGTTAAGCAAGAGCTAAATAGAGCCCAGCAGTGAACCGGTCGTACTACTCTTTTCTATCCTTTCATCTACAATTTCGAGTCGAATAACTTCTAAATGAAGCAAACTATACGATAGCACTCGGTATGGGATCCAAAAAACCTCTTTCTTATCAGTTAGGGTTGATTGAAAAGAAAAGAGCTACGTGTCTCGAGGCAAGTCTGCTATCTTCGCCTCGTTGTCTGCTTAGTCTTTCTTTCCGAGAACAACAATCCTTCTTCCCTTAACCGGAAAGATCACAAACAATTAATCTACTCAGAGAAGGCTGTTTTCTTAGCGTTTAATAGCATCTTATGAGCCGGTTGTCAAAGCCCTACTACCTGCCAGACTCTAGATAAAAGGACAACCGGCGCAAGTCTTCGATTGATCGTGAATGGTTATGCCGGATCCCTGTTCATAGAGGAAGCCTTCTCCGAATGGTTTTTTATCTCCCTTGAGAAGGAGGATTACATAGTAGCAGGCAAAAAGGTACTGCTCGCCCTAGACACATCGCCCATCTATGCTGATAGAGAGACAGACCTGTGTAAACAGTAAGTAAGCCAGTGCTAGTTTTAGGAGAAAATGACTTAATAAAATGGAAAATAGTACACCAGAACAAAATCTTTCACCAGATGCGGGAGCTCCTTTCTAGCTAGCTTCTTTGTCGATTATCTTCGGCGGAAGATGTCGTTGTCTGCCATAACTACTTAAACTGGTATCCTCCTTAACAGCTTAAGAACATCCATCCTAAACTCAACTAGAAAATGATTTAGACTATCCGCAACTGCTTTTCTCAATGAAAAGGAGGGATCATCCGCCCTATCAAGGAAGTCTGAACTCTCTAACACGTCTTTAGGGTAAAACCCAGCCCTTCTTGCTCTACTGTCTCTACTACCTACCACGAGAAAAGAAGTTGAAGCAACGAATCCTTTCTTTTTATTTTAACTGCTAGGTGGGACAAGAAAATGCCCTACCCTATTCTGTTCTATTGGGCTTGCTTGCTTTTTCCATCATCCAATGCTTATGATATTAAGATTTCCTTTTCTTCCTTCTCATGTTCCCCCGATCCATCGACTTTTCCTGTCCTTTTGGAAGGAATGAAATAAAGACTGACCAGAGATATACTAGTAGCTCGCAGGCGAAGGAGTAAGGAAAGTTATTAAGGCGAGACCGCAGGTTTTACGAAGGCACACCAACACCTGATTTTGAGAAATGCTTACCAAAACGGATAGGAATTTGCCCAAAGCTAAAAGGGCATTAAGCCTAAGGAGGTCGAGTCTTTTTTCGACAGGAGTCAGATGGTAAGGTCTGAGCCTTTACTTTCGAATTCCTTAGTGATAGAACTGTAAGACTTTGCAATAGAATAGTAAAGGATAAGTCGTCATCTTTACGCAAAGTTTCCGATAGCGCTAGGACTCTTGCAAGCCTTATCTTATGACCAAGATTCATATATTGAACCAACCCTTAGAAATCCCCTTCTGCAAGAGAGAAGAGAGGGCCTGTCTTTGACTAACAAGAACTTCTTCGAAAGAGTCGTTTTCTTAGTGCCCAGCTCTTTGAGCCGACCGAACTGATGATCCTCATCGAGCAGGAAGTAGACTCTATTCTTATTCCAGACTGGAAATAGAACTCATTTTCCATGTCAGATACATATCGACCTGACTTCGAATGGAAGATTAGTCCGCTTCAATTCCCTTATTTACTGCATAAGGTCCGAAGGAAGAAGTAAAGGGATTCCCTCACTCCTACATCTTTCTTGTAGCATCTTCGATTCATCTTGATCTTGGGGTTTTACATCTGGGGTATTTGCTTCTTTCACACCATCTTCCCTATAACAGTAAAGCCAAAACGATATTGTATATAAGGGGCATTTTTAAAGCAACTAATAAAATAAAGGAAAGGGATGAAGGCTTTTTCCGTGTACCGTACATGGCTTGCCCGCCCCTGAGAGCGAAGTTGAACGAATCTCTGTTGCCGTATCCGATCATGCTAGCGCAGTCAGAAGAATGGGTCAAGTGGGAATTGATTCGTTTAAGTTTCCGAAGTCAGTTTGCCGTTTTAGCACCTTCGCTGTAGAAGCACCTCTTTCCGAGGCTAAGCGCAAAAGGCACTCGATGGAGTACCATCACTACCATAGGGCTCTAGTGGTAAATCCTGCCACCTCATACTCCTATTTCCCCTCACATGTCAACAAGCAAGTTGGGTGCCATCCCTTCATGTGGTAGGACTTGCAGGTCTTGGACCATTGCTAGCCCTTTAATCTGATGGGGATTATATCCTTTAAGTGGTTTCAATTGAGAATTATATATAATAAGTGAAGCGAGGCCTTTAAGGCTTTTTTTCCTTTTTACTGTGCCGCATGACTTTTCTTTATTTGTCCATATCAGTGGATGTGTAATGTAATAGCCCCGACGCTTTCTTTGATTGAACTACTATCTGCTTAAACTTGAGAGGCTTGAAAAAGCGGATTGGTATCATTCAAACTCTTTCTTAGTCAGTATAGGAGTCCATTCCTACCCCCTGTTTTGATCTGCCGCTGTTAGAACACAAAATCTTCGCCTTTATAGGCATTATAGGAAAGAAATCCCAATAAGGGCAGGCAAGTAAGCGAGAGCGGGTAGTATAAACTAACTAGAGCTATTCTTCGCATCGATCAGTACAGGAAGCATCTAAACATGAAGGGAATAAGCAGCGCTCTTGGCTGCCATAGTTGTTGTACGATGAATAGGGGTTAAATCAGAATAGAACAAGGAAGATGACATCGAATAGGCTCTGGAACTGATGACCTTTCGTTCTTTTCTTACAGGGCACGAGATGGGATTGAGCTTTCCTTGATGGAAGCTCTCTCTGTCGCAATAAAGGCGGCTTCTGCTAGGCGGACCCCCGCCCCGCGTAGTAGGCACTAAGATATGCCTGTAAATGGCTATATGAGCGAACTTTGCACTATCTTTAGTGAGAAACAAGAAATTCAATATCAATAATCCATACGGGGTATGCCGAATCAACGTCCAAGTCCGTTTTCTTAGTTAAGCACCTTGGAAGAAATGAATGTTTCGCCACCTTCGTTTTAGAGGAACAGCGCCCCATGTGCTTCTGACTGAACTAATTCCTTCTTGCGCTAAGTAAAGAATGAATGCCCTCCCCGGAGCATTAATATAGAGGGTTAGCACATAAGTATCTTATGCATAGGGTTCAAGCCACGGAGAATGTATTTGCTTGCGCCTTCACCATCTTAGAAGAAAGTTTTTTTCCTATGTCTGAATGAGAGACTGCCGGGGCACTTACTCGTTATGAATGAAAGCCCTTGCTCAGTGCCTTATTTTCCGGTACCAGTAGCGAATAGTACTCTAGCTATTGGAATCTCTTTTCGGATCCGTTAGCGGGTAGTAAACTTGGCAGGGAGAATAATACGGCAGGTCAGGTGCCCGCCTATGGTGCTGGACAAGGAAGCAAGCCCTTTACTTTTAATCAACCATTACCAAGTCCCCGAAACTTGTAATCTTTCAACAAAGGATAAAGGATAGTAGTATGCTTTATAATAAGATCCTTCCTGGCCGGTCTTTCAAGCCTAGGGTAGGCCTTAGTAAATTCGGTATGTATAAAATAAAAAGAAATCCCACAGCACCTAGCCCTATTTCCGTATATCCCCTATCTCGTAATGAAGTGCAAGGGAAGGGCATATCAAATTACTTTGTGTGCAGTAAGGCTTGAGATCACACTAGGAAGATAGTGGAATCAACAATCGAAGTAGTTCAGTAGTTTTCAGTCCAGCATGAACATTCGTAGAAGTTGTATTGGTTTTTTGCTTTAGCCTTTTTATTTTAAGAGCTGACCCGGCGGGTAAAGGAATTAGCTTTCGCTAATCACCTTTTGTATCAGCATTGGCGGCTAAATTTTCTTTTTGCTTTCTAGTCCCTCACCCCAGGGCCCAAGCCTTCCAGTCTTCTAAATCGTAGAGCCAGTCTATGATGTTACAGGTGGAGAACCATTTCGGACTTTCTTAGTTGGCTAAGGTTCCCTCCTCTTTTTCTCTTACTTAGTCTACCCTCTCTCCCAACCCCGACGAAAGGACTTATTTTTCTTTGTCTGCCGAATGTGCGGCCGGCTCTTAGCATTCCAATAGCTCTGAATCTCCCTTCGGTAATGTAGTCCTGCAGGGAATTAATCCCCATCAGAGGAATTCTCTCCGTACCTACGCCCTCCGTCTAAGTCTTCCGTCTGTCGTTCGAAGCCTTCTAATCGGCTAAATGTGTGTGTGCCTTTGAATCGAGTGAAATCTTTCTTCCCCTTTGAAATCCATTCTTGGTTTCAACTTGCGGAGTCTCGGGTCTGGTATAGACTCCTGTCTTCATTGCTTGTTCCCTTCTGAGAAAGCGTCAATGACTTCTCGTCCCTAGCGGCCATGGTCTAAAGGGAGGCTCACTTCTTCTCTCATGCTTCTGATGGATCTAGAAAAGACGCATCCACCTCTTATAGGCATCTGGTCACTCATTCGGATTGAGATTCATCCAAGTCTACCGTAACGGCAGCTAATCCCTCCCTATTTCACTTTGACTCTTTTCAGGGCGGGAAAAAAGACCGGCTCTCTAGTTCTGTCATGGTAGGGGGCAAGGTGCTGACCGATGTCGATTAGGAATCCTGTTGTAAAGAACGGCGAAGAAGAAGCATTTTAGCATTCACCTGTCCGCCCTTCTTTATTTTCATTTTATGGAATGCTCAAGCCTAGTGAGAACAGAACTCAAGTCGATTCGAATGACTGGATCCGCTGGAACTAAGGCTATTTCCAATGCCCGAAAGTAAGGCACTTGAAAGAGTGGTCAGTGAGGCTCAATTCTGTGTATTGATTCCGGGCATAAGGAATTCACTAAGTATAATAAGATTCTCCTTTTGATTCAATAGAAGGTGTTTAATGCGGTAATAGCCGGTAAAGACCTACGTTATTCACAATAGGTGAACTTGCTAGAATGCTGTTTAATAAACAACTATCGGTAACTGGCTTAAAAGCTCCCCTACGTCAGTTGGCTGAAAAAGCAATTTCTCCTTACTCAACTCGGTAAATTGAAAGAAGTCCCAACCACGCCTCGAGAGTTTCGACATGAGTGATTTGCTCTGAATCAGGCCCCTAAACCAAGGAAAATAGCCCATAATACATAACAATAACATATGAATCCGACTGATCGGACCGAACTGCCAATGAAATCGATTTTGCCAGTTAAGCTAACAAGAAAGAAAGAGATCAGAAATCGAGTTTGAAGGCCCGAGAGTACGGGAACAGGTCCGGTAGGGAAGGACGAGACTGATTCATAGATGCGGGAAGGAAAGGTTGAGGTAGCCCTAGCCTACGATTTAGGACAAATTACCGGGTTTCCAGACCTATGTCAAAAGAACAAGTATTAGAGAATCCATATCGAACCGGCTAATCCGGATCCCTTACTTTTCTTATAAATATCCGAGCTTGAAGCTGCAGACTCCGCCATATATAGGAGCAAATGTTCAAAGAGAAAGCTAAGTGGTTTTCCGAAGGATCTTGTGCAGAAGTAGAGCAGGGAACAGGGCTGAACCGCCAAGTTGAGATCAGTAACTGGGGCTTCCAGCGTGGAATTTGACTCGTCTGATTATTCCGTGTTTAGGAGCGGGAGTCTTTTCTAAAGAGTGAAGCTCCTCATTCAAAGAGGGGCGGGTGGTTATCGAGGTTTGCAAAGTCTAAAACTTCAGCATGTTGGATGCGCCCGTGAACCAAAAGGCGAATAGTTAGCCGAGGGGCCTAGCGCTTGCTTACTTAGTGCTTTAAGGTACGTACTTAAGGGTTTGTCGGAGAAGAGGCCGTTAAGGGTGCGAAAGCAGAACTCCTACTCTTCCTAAGACTGAGGCGAAGAGAAGCAGGGCGGAAGCTCGACCATCCATCGGCTTCGGATTGTTCTTTTGCTAAGGAATCAAAGTCAAAGTCTGGCTGTGCCCGAGCAAGGGCTTTATATATGATATGCAATTTCTTGAGTAGCCAGCACCTTCGATTGAAAGGGGAATAGTTCCTTGCGGAGCGAAAAGCCACTCAAGTTAGAGGAGCTGTTTTCCACTCTTAACCGTTGCACACGAAAGAGGATCAGAGGCCCCCTCAACCTCTTAATCAAGGGCTTTTGAAAGCGCCCCATCTACATCTATGTCAGCAGCATCAACCGGGACTTTACCAATTTACTATTCATACCAGGTCAAAGGAAAAGACCAACGACTTGTCTAAAAGAATAAAAGATCCACGAGCATCTTACAAACGCAATTTATTGATTAGTGATTAGCGATCAGTCTACCAAAAATCAAGCTAGTCCTATGCTCGGTAAAGGAGCATGAAGGCATCGGGGGAAGAGCTCAAAGCCGAGGAGAGCCTTGTGTCCCGCTGATAGAATGGAAAGGGACACTCTGGACGGGTGGCACCATCCTGCCACTCTAGGAGACTTACCTAGCGATCGCCATGAAGATGCTTAGTTGGACTTTGATTTTATAAGGCTTCTCCGGCTAGAGAAGGGCTATTCCATATAAGCTGCTCGAAAAGGACTGAAAGAACTTACTTACATTAGGTCGTGACTTGAGGTTGAGGGGGTAAAGAAGTAAGGAGGTCGACTAGTTCTTAGCTTGATTGAACTCAGCATAGTTAGAGATGAGAGGAGATAGCTTTTCTTTCTATTGCTTGAGTGGAATCAGTTGACAAAAAGCTAGAACGTAATTGACTTCTTTCTTAAAGGAAGAGATGATTTGGAGAAGAATTCATTCCTCTCCGAGCAGTGAAGTGCCAGATCCTAGAGAGAGGGCTTTACCGGTCGTTAAGATAGAGTCGGTGTCGTCGGTAGCTGTTCTTGCTTAGCGGGATCAGGTCACCAATCGGTGACATAGTTTAGGAATGAATATCCGTAACTCCCATTCCAGTACTTGAACTGACAAAATGGAATAAACAATCAAGACCTGGCTCAAGGCTAACCCCTCCTCAGGGTCAGGAACGGGAAAAGAAGAATAAGTAGGACAGGCTCGAGGTCAATTCTTTCTTTTAGGAGAGATCCCACCCCCTGAGATCGAGACAAAAGAAAAGACAAACAAGATGAAAATCGTCTGATTCTACATACGAGATTTTCTTTCCTATTTGTCTTTTGAAAAAGCTGCAGCTGCTAAGACCAACAAAACGTAGTTATCAGTGATTGAGTTCCACGAGGGTGATGAACGTCTAAGAATGACATCAGTAGTTGCAATCCTGCTTTCGTGGAAGTAGTACCTATCAAAAGTAGGAACTAGCTAAGCGTCCATTGATCAAGGATATTGGCCAAAGCCAGAAGTGGGCCAAGCTGGAGTTCTTGTTCGAGTGAGCGGGTAAGCAAGCAGGTACGCCCGAGTTATGTAATAGAACTACTAATCAGTCTTCTCATCTCTAATCCAGCTAATTCCTAACAAGCTACGCACCTTCTTGTACTTCTAGCCAAGTAAGGCAAGGCTGTTTCTGTTGTTGAGTTAAAGGGTAGTCAGATAATAGGCGGATGGAGGGCCTATTCTGGACCAATTAGAAATAATAAACCTTATGAATGAGTTTATGTCTTTAGAGAGCTAGTAGTTATGAGTTCGTAGCTAAAGTAAAACTGGAGCTAGGAACGTAGCAGTGAACGGAGCTACCGGGTAAACGAGTGAGCTTAGCCCGTAGCCGGGTAGGTCGATCAAACCTATCCGTTTTTGGGTTCGATCCAGCAAGTGATCCATAAGCACCAGTAGAAGCAGAAGCATATCCAGAAGCCGATACCAACAGCAGTAGAGTAGAGTAGAGAAAGACCTCCGCTAATAGAACAAGAGGCATATCTGCCGATGATAACGAGAGCAGTACCGATAGCACCAATAGCATCTCTTCTAGTCTAGTTCCTTTACTAGTCAGGGGAGCCATCACCAGGGCCGATGATCCAAACCCATACGAGATGTCCTTATGATAATTGATGATGGGCGTGATCCATAGCCGATGTCGGCTAGAAGCAGTAGAAGCTATGGAGATAGAGCACCCTTCAAGTTTCAGATCTCTATGGAGTTCCATTTCCTGTTAAAGAGACTCCAGATAGAGATAAGACGCGAATCGAGTGAGCTCATTCGCTTTGGTCTTCTCTGGAAGATCTATGATTTGGTAGCGGAGCGGAGAAGGGTGTAGCTTGGAGCCCGCCATGTCTTCAAGAAAACCCCCCTGGATTTCGGTTACTAGGACGAGTCTCTGGCATGGGAGTCGAGCCTGAGGGTTTCACCCGGGGATCATCGAACATCAGACTTTAGGCACACCTGGGGGAAGGACTATCCTTAAGCTATTAATAAACCGAATTCACTTTCACTGATAAAGAGACGAAACTCACACGTAATGAACCTAAACGAAAGACGGAAAGAGTAACTCACTGAATACCTATTTATTCAAGTGAAATAAGCCGGACCGGAATAGATAGCCGTTAGTCCTAAAGCCGAAAGATGAAGGCTGAAGCATGTGAAGAGGACGAAAGCCAAAGGCGAAGAAAGAATAAGACTCACTAGATATGATGTCTATAGTACCACAGCTCTCAGACCTAAGGCCGAAGCTTTTGCTAAAGAAAGAGAAAATAAACTAGAGACATAAAGAAGAAGACTGCTAATAAGGAAGAAAGGAATATGGTAAGGAAGGGAAACTGGCAGCTAAGCCACTCTACACTAGTACGAAGGAGCAAGCTCCGGCCCCGTTCTATCCACTAACCATGTAAAAAAATGATGGGTGGAATGGCGCGGCGCTGTAGTGTAGGAACCGGGCGGATTCGAACCGACGAATAGAAGTTTTGCAGACTCATGCCTTAGCCACTTGGCTACGGTTCCCTATAAATTCCATTTCTTTCCCCCTTGCTCTTAATAAATAAAATAAGCATTTAGGGATTTGTTGATGGATGATCCATGATTACAAAGTGGATAAAGCCTCTTAAACCATACTCTTTATTCCCTCTCGTCCATATCCCGCCCAGCCTGAAATCTTAATGATATTGAATTCCCTTCAAATTCCGTCCCACTTCTCTATCTGTCAAATCCCCTTTCTACCTAGGTGTAACCTTTGATAATCCGTCTTCCTAGAAATGCCTCAACCTTCGATCTGAAACCCTTCGACTTCGATCGGCCTAAGAAGGAGGATCGTGGTCTTATTAGTTTATCCTCCCGTCTCTGGAACTACAGGAAGGCTACGCCCCTTTATGGGTGAGCGCCTCTTGGCATATTCGACTTAACTCCGAAAACCCTCAACTCATGAACTGACGGCTGGCTTGAAGAAAGACCTTCCAGGAGCTCTACATCACCCTATATATGATATGGGATTGATTGAGCCGGCATTCTTGCTAATTCAATGTGGGCATTCCTACGAACATACCATACATAGACAAATGAGCGGCTACCACATACGAAAGATTGAATAAAAGATCGAAGAGAAGGCCAATTTTAAGAAAGACCTACGACTTGTGTATTGATTTCCTACTCTTAATTCCGCTCGGGATCCTATTCTGGGATCCCAGCGCTCCCTACGCTTACTAAAAGATCTCATTTCTTCATTCTCATACTCAAAAACGGCAACTCCAAGAACGACAGATACATTCTAAAAATAAAGAACTCCATCCGATCCCTATCTTTTATGCCGATCTCAGCAAGCAGTACCGGAAAAAAAGGAGTGAAGGTTAGCAGACTTGGTTGCCTGCCACGGGCCCCTTTGAAACCAACTAAGTCAAGCTCAATTACACAAAGCTAAAGGAAAAGTTATAAAAAGAATAAGGATTCAGTTAGTGTTCAGTGAGCTCGAGATAGCTGCCTGACGAGAGGAAAGGACACCCGGTACAGTCTTTTTTTTGCCTCAGCCCCCGGTTACACCAAACCAAAGCACACCACACCTGAAAAAACTTACTTTACTTACTATAGCTTGCTTATTGGTAAAATAAAAAATTTCGTAAGAAAACAAAGACCTGAGAAGGCGAAATAAATAGAAAAAGCTGACTGAGTCTTGTGTTCATTAATGTCCCCCAATCCCATGTCTTTCTTGGTTGGACCAACCCAACCGGTGATTTACAATTCCAACAAGTCTCTCTTTTTTTGGGGGGAGCAGAGCACGTTTACAAACAAATAAATATATCATGAATGAGCAGGCCGTAGTTCTCTATGGACATCCAACGTCCAGTGATGTGATGTCCAATTTCTGCTATCAGATACTAGGAATATGTCTTTAGATAGTCTGTCAAGTACCTCTTCCACGAGGTCAGATGCTGAAAGCGCTCCACCTGACTTGGACCTGTTATTTTTTAAGATATGTGCTGAATACTGCAGGTGTGTGCATGAAGCCGGGAGGCAATTACCTCCCGAATGGACGATGCCCGACCTTGTTCGGGCTGTTATTGGAGACGATCGGATTGACAGTCCGGGCTTTCTGACAAATGACTATTATGATGTCATGTTACATGGCCAAAATGCTTGGTTCTGCGAACAGATTTTTAACTTTATAGATCTAATCAACTAAACTATGTCTTCTAGTTCCGAAAATGTGAAACAAAAGTTTTTCGAGAAAAGGTCCCATGTCTTTCTTGGTTGGTAAACCCAACCGGCGATTTACAACAAACAAGTCTTTCTTCCTTTTTTTTAGAGCAAGAAAAGAAGCGGAACTACAATAAAGCTTTCTTTATATGGAGAACCAATCCATTTTCAAATATAGTTGGGAGACTTTACCCAAGAAATGGGTAAAAAAAATGGAAAGATCGGAACATGGGAATAGATCTGATACCAATACGGACTACCTATTTCAATTGTTGTGCTTTCTGAAATTGCATACCTATACAAGGGTTCAAGTTTCGATCGATATTTGCGGAGTTGATTATCCCTCTCGGAAACGAAGATTTGAAGTGGTCTATAATTTACTGAGTACTCGGTATAACTCACGCATTCGTGTACAAACCAGTGTAGATGAAGTAACACGAATATCTCCGGTAGTCAGTCTATTTCCATCAGCCGGCCGGTGGGAGCGAGAAGTTTGGGATATGTTTGGTGTTTCTTCCATCAATCATCCGGATCTACGCCGTATATCAACAGATTATGGTTTCGAGGGTCATCCATTACGAAAAGACCTTCCTCTGAGTGGATATGTAGAAGTACGCTATGATGATCCAGAGAAACGTGTGGTTTCTGAACCCATTGAGATGACCCAAGAATTTCGCTATTTCGATTTTTCTAGTCCTTGGGAACAGCGCAGCGACGGATAATTCAGAATCAGAATAGGTCCAGCTCTATAGGATAGGGGACAAATCAATAGGAAATGCTATTAGCTTTGTAAGAAGAAGAATAAACTTCTATGAAATGAAAGAGTTTCGCGGGAATTGTCTTGATCGTCGGATATCATTTGCAAATAGTAGGAAGAAGTGTTATCGAACGATTTCCTGCAATTCTTCCCAGTATTTAATGAGTAAATAATCCAGCTACAAGTCTCGATCTATACAAAACGCACTGGGTTTTTGTGTTTCTTTCGGTTTCATTGATAGCAGAAGAGCCTTACTCTATAGGATAGGGGCACTAGCGCTTTATTTAAAAAATAAAAAGTAAAGGGGCCTGAAAACGTAACGTAATAGGCTGCTATTCTAGGCTCGCTTCGCTTCTTCAAGCTCCGCCCCTTATACTTCTAATATAAGGAGAAACTTGCTGGTTGCCGAGGACAAGAGGGAAGAACCCCAGGGGTTAATCCGTTACAGTTGCGGAAAGCGATCACCCATGATAAGCCTACGTCTGCTGGGCTTATGTATGTTGAGATAGTGCTGACTGAGATGGCCACTCCGCTCGTGCGATGGTCGATACCGGCGCCACGAGACGAGGCTACTCCCATCCAAGGGAAAAGTAAAGTCCCGGTAAGCAAGCCATGATCATGATCAGAGGGAGAAGACTATTCATTCATCGTCATGAAAGGCAAATAAAAGGCTTTAGCAGCCCATTCTTGAACACGAACACGAACCCTGATCCTAGTACTATACTAGTGGGTAGGGCTTATTATGGAATAGGAATAGAAAACCCGGGAGGTCCCCCGTGTTTAATAGCATATCCAGTTTCTGCCTGGTTTGCTCTTTCTTTGCCGCGGACCAATGTGAGAAGCCCTATTAAGTGACTGATTGTGTTGAGTCGGATACCTCTTTCGAACGAAGTTGACCTCTTACTAAATGGACTTCGTTCCTTGAAAGCGCTCTCTGCTTGATCTGGCACTACTACTAGAAATTCGGGTGATAGACGAAGGCGTTGGTCCATCGGTGCCTTAGGGGCAATCATATGCGCCAGTGTATAAAAAGACATTTGCAATTTTTACAGTAGCGAGGAGAGCTTATGGACAATAAATTAGGATTCCGGCGGCTTTTGCCACTTATGATCCGTGTTCACAAGAGCGAGACGGTTCAATGTCTTACAATGTTCAAGCAGCATTCTTGCCGGAAGGATTTTTTAGGAAGCCCGGACACCTACCGAACATCCCTGAAGGATGGAACAACATGATGAAGAAGGCGGCGAAAGTATAGAGGAAAATCTGGGAAGAGAACAAGGAGATCTCTGAAAAGGGGAGGCAAGGAAGTAGTAGAAATGTTGAAGAGGAGACAACCCGCTCTTGAACTTAAGACTATGCGCGTCACGTGCTCGATCTAGCAATTGTTTTGATGAACTGTCATTAAAAAAGAAAGAAGAGAAAGAAATGGGAGTTGGCGCCTACATAACAGGTTGCTTGCTTACCAAGCCATCCTGGCTTTTCGCTCCTCCTGTTCGATTATTATTATTTACTTTACTTATTATTATAAAAACAACTCACTATCAAAATGAAAGACGATCGATTATCTACCCAAGAAGATAGAGAGTCCCACATACGAGAAAGGGTCACAAATAGAGTTGAACCAAGTAACATTGCAAAGGCATAATGATAGTAGGGTCGGGATATCCCCGCCCTCCGAACCGGACGTGAAGGTCTCCCCTCATCCGGCTCTCTGCAGGGGAATCCCCACTCACTGCTTCCCCTAATATCCTCCCTTTACCACATCATGGGGGTTTACAGGAGATCCCAGAGGCTCGCTCGGAAAGGCTGCTATACCATACCTTTTGACTCAACTCTACTCTAGTAGTCACTGGACTCACTATAGTAGTCCGTCCGGCTGCTCTTGCTGAAATCATTACTCTTCATTCTCCCGTGCTCTAGCAATTGCGCTCCCTAGACCACTACCATGTAGTTAGATAGAGACAATCAATCCGTAGTGACGGGAATCTGGGGATCCCTATCCATATCAAAAATGAAAAATCTATCTATAGAGAAGCTACCTTTCTCTCACTCAATAGATGTATCTGGTCTGGTAAGGTACAATACGAGACGATGGAATGCAATGGGATGGATGGTAGAGGGCTGCCTGCGCCCAAAAGCGATGATTCACTTGTCCCCTTGTCCATAGGGACCTCGTGGCATACAACCGAAACGACTCCCGCTATATAGCCGCCCCTATCTCTCTTTTTACAGCCTCGTGGACGGACTAAAGAAGGGAAGTTACAGAACGGGGCAGTGAAGGCTCGAGAAGTAGACAGCAAGCTTTTCTCAGCCCCCTAACCTTTCTATTATTATTAAAGCGCTAGCGCGCCCCTATCTCTAATCTAAAGGGGCGTAAGCACTTCACTCGCTAGGGGATGGGATTCATTCACTTGCATTCCTGCTAGCACTACAAAAAGCTCCGGTCTTAATGCCCCTACTACTGCTGTGCAGCCTTTCCTCGGGTTCGTAGAGTCGGGTTCCCCGTTTACCCACAACGGAGGAGCCACCCCCACCAGACCTGGCAGGCGGCCACGGGTCATAACGCACTCTTCGCACAACAAATCCACTTTGAAGTTGACTTATCCGCTCGGCCAATCGTCGGAATGTGTACGAGATACCATAAGGGCCCAATATCTCAATAGCACCTTTGTCTAAAGCTTCGAATGAGACTTCATATCCGAAACGCAGGAACGATCTGACTAGAAAGTCATTCAAAACTTGATCGAAGAACCAGCGTTTATTGAAGAAGCTATAGAGTCGATTACAAAAAGTACTTGTTTGAAAGGCTCGTTGGAATTGATCCGCTACGGGATTTACATTATACGCAACAGAAGCACCTGAAGTACTAAACAGAATAGGTATTAGTTTGGTAATGGTTGGAACAGCAAACTCGGATTCGGCAAGAATCTCATTTTTTGGTAGTACGAAGGGGGAATTTGCCCAAAAATTGGATAGGGGTCAAGACGCAGTCGGGCGCCGGCGGCTGACTAAAGTGCCCCCCGAACCGCGCGAAATGGTCGCCTATTACACGGCTCACTAACTCTGCCTGGGGTGTGGGGGTACCTATTATTCGTCGGCGGTCCGGCGCACCCCTACTCACTTAAAGGATGCTGCTTAATTACGAAGGAAATTCTTTCTTAATCTAGAGAGTTCCCTTTCGTTAAGCGCATCGAGCCAGGAGTGGACATCATCATCTGCAGACAAATCCAGATCCTGTTTCATCATTAGCTTAGCTAAAGTGGAATAGTATGACTGGCTTTCCGGAAAATGAGACGAAACCCTAAAAATAACTTATCTATCTTTGGCCACTGAAAACCGTACGGAAGCCTGACTTTGGGGTATAGGGAGAGATTCTCAAGATCTGCAACATCATACTTGTCCCTACTCAACTTATTAACTGCCCGTTTAAGGCGACTGATCTTCTCCATCAGAATCAGAGGATCGGACGGTTGTGGTGGGACGTATGTATGGCACTATCTGATTCATGGGAGTGAGAGCCAAGGACACGGCCGGTACTGCAGGAGGTTTTCTTCGCGTTTGTACGTTATTTAAATCATTCTAGCCTTTCGCTTTCTGCCCTATGAACTCGACACGGCTTGCGGGAATATGGGTTTTTAAAGTGAAGCAGGTGACATATATAAGATCGAGCGCGTGGATCTGTTCAAAAAGACCACTAGGAGAGTCGCTTAGATAGTATGCCTCGACCGGAAGACAGTCTGTCTTTCCGACAGTGCAGTTTACTTAGGGGAGTCACGTTTTTGATGAATGAAAAGTGGATCGATCTGCTTCTCCTTAAAGAAAAAGAAAGTTATAAAGAACTCGCCTAGTGGAATATGTAGTCCGGATTACGGTAGCAGTTCCCCAATAACGGTTACAACAGGTCTCTTAGAGCCAGTTCTAGTAATAAATAAGGATTCTAACTATTGGAAATATTGGTAGGCGGAATCCAGTCTCCATTGAATCAAGTCATCCATCTATAGCTGAACGTGGCACGCATGGACTAATATAAATCTTTATCTTCTATTGATATTGCCCCCTTTCTTCCCACGATGTAAGCGAACGAATGGAACCAAAGGAATGATTGTTGACTATACTTTTACGATATTACCTCTGATTCCTATATGCTTTAATAGAAAGAATATCCCAGCTAGAATAGCCATAGGATATAAGATAGACTAAGGAATGATTGGCCTTAGCGATTCTTCACTCTGTGTTCATAGCTAACCAAGAGTTAGCTTATTCAAGCGGATATGCCTCTCGCTAATCAGTCTTGGCTGGGGGAAGAACATCAGATTCACCAATAGGCATAAGAACAAGGCAAGAGAAAGTTCCAATCTAAACTTCCTCCTTCGCCTTCGCTTAGTAGCACTACTCTTGCTATAGGTTAGGGAGGGCTTATTTAGCGCATAGCTAGTTGGAATTGGAAAAGCTCAAAGGGAATTCTCAAGCTATGGGTCTTCCAATCAATCTTTGTGAGAAAGCTCTTTTCCTATATTATATAGGTAGGGACAAGAGAAAGAAGCAGGAATGGTACCAATGGCGCGGATTCCTATTGCTTTTTTTCCAACTGGGATTAGTGAGACCCGAAAGGTCAAGGCAAAAAATCTAAGACACTGTTGGGTGACCTGCCATCTACGACCTGAAATGGTCAAACCCTTTTTCTTTTACTTTTACTACTCTATTCCTACGAAACGAACCAATAAAGAGTGGGGAAGGGACGGATTAGGTCTTTTGATAGCCACTGCTCGCTTTATTAAAGGTGAATAGAAAGATGTAAAGGTATTCTGATTCACTTATGAAAGATCCTGTTATTGG
Organism: Aeschynomene evenia; assembly: GCA_013621005.1. NCBI lineage: Eukaryota > Viridiplantae > Streptophyta > Magnoliopsida > Fabales > Fabaceae > Aeschynomene > Aeschynomene evenia. The sequence continues at coordinate 2,940,113 of CM024272.1, read as the reverse complement.
CCTTTCACTCTATCGTAGATGTACGAAGTCTCATCCCAAGTTTGACTATAGAATCTTCTTCTGGCGTAAAAGCAACTTGTCCACAAGCTTGATGTTAAAATACTGGTCTTTTTTCCTAGTCATAGTAGTAGTCCTAAAAAGCCCTCTCCCTTTATTGACACCAATCGAAGTCCTAGCCCTTAGAAGAAACAGAATAGGCATCGAGCAGAGAAGAGGCCGCAAGCACATTCATTGAATTGGACAGCTTTGTTAGCAAGAAGCGGTTAGCGGAACTCAGTTCCACGAGCTACTTCTTTTAAGTATTTTTATGGGACTAGAGCTTTTGGGATTGAGCTTGAAGGCTTGAACTAAGGGACTGGGATTGATGCCAAGACTCGATTCGAAACTAGAGATTGCTCTGATTCTTATTCACACCGAAGTGCTTTTTATTTAGCCAAGGAATGGCGGGATGGATTACTTGCCCATAAAGGCTAGGCGCCTCAGGGAAATGTTAACCACATAGGGATGCCTTAAGTCTCTTTCCGGACCTACTCATCGAAAGATGCCCAAGCTCTTTGATAGAAGAAGCTTCAAATGCGCAGTTAGGACAAAAAGTTTGAAAGAAGTAGCTGCGAGAATGCCCTCAGTCTATATAGTAAGGAAAAAGTCAAGTAGGCCAAAAACACGGTGTTTTAGAAAACTGGCACGATTGGAATTAGGAAAGGAATGGTCAGCTCGGATAAAAGAATGAAATTCGTCGGAAGTCTTAGCTAGCTTTAAGGTAGGGTCTCAGGATTTCTGCTGGCAAGCCTTTATCCTTTCTATGGTCGGGCTCAGACTTGCCCGTTCAAGGCAGACTACAAAGCCAAACTTTTGAAGCAAGCATCATTCAGATCGATAAACTCCAATCGAATAACCTAAGGGACAGGATTTATCATCCAGAAGAATAGGATTTTCTTCGTTTCGAAGTACGAACTAAAGGCCGGAAGAAAGTTTTTATTTTCCACGGAGGAGCATTTTAGGAATTTGAGGTATCGCTTGTGATAAGGATGAAGTCTCATTCATATAGTAATGTCCTTAGCTTGCGCCCTATTTGAGACTGAGACTAAGGCTGGAAAAAGAGTACATCAAGATCAGTCAAGTCATCACTTATTCGATTGTTGATTCTATCCCTTTAAGAAATGGAATAATTAGTGTCGATAAAGATTCAGGAAAGTGTATCATCACACGAGATGAAAACACATCAGTTTGTGCTTTTCATACATTATATAGGACATAGGAATTCTGTTCTACGATTGCTACTAAGAACCTAATAGAATCATCTGGATTTACTACTTTCCGTTAGTATGCTAGCTCTGATAAAGTGCTGCTAGTAACTAACCCTCACAAGTCGTTCAATGCCTTTAAGGCTCAATAAACGGGTATTCAATGAATCCCTGCCTCCACTCTAAAGCTACTATCCAACCCAAGTCTATTTCAAATGGTGTCCGCTTTCGCGGTTCTAGAAGAATCAAAATCTGTAAACTATGCTCCTCCTTAACATGACGCCTGCAATCATCAACAAAGTGCTTTGCACTGACCCGTCCTCGTCAAAGGAAGGAGGACTTTGATCCCAGTGAAGCAGTTGAGCAATAGGCGAATTCCTTGCCCCTACACTATAGAAAGAAGAATGTGAATGCCTATATATGGCAGATAAGGGCTCATCTATGGAAAGCAATCAGTTCGTCCTAAGCCTTCTTATCTTGACTGACTACACTCCCCGGAGCAAAGAAGTCATTTTTGAAGCTGATCTGGTTGTGGGAAGGTCCTTGGCCGATCCCTGCCCCCTTGGTGGTTGAGAAAGAGTATCGACCAACAAGCGGAGATCTCGTCTTTCTGATCAGTCAATCAGTAGCGAACTTGTATCTTGATGTTGGTTTTGAGATTGATAGTGGTACTCAGTTCTATTTATTAAGTCTTTAGCGCCGGTTCCTCATTCTACTTCTTTAAAGCCTCAGTCAGTAGTAGGGAGCCCGGAGTACGATTAGTCTTTCGTAGCTATGGTCTAGCCCATCTTCATGTGAGTTATAGTTCTTTAGCCTCTTAAAGAAATGCTAGCCAAAAGGCTGCGTCTTGTCTTGTTGAACGACCCAAGCAGTCTTAGAATCGGTGCCTGGTTAGGGATCAGAGTACGATTCTAAATCAGCGGAGATCCAATCTAGTGCCGTGTGCCGGGAGTGGGTCGCTCTTGTTTAACCACTAAAGACTCACTAAACATGTTGATATACTTTTTTCTTCTCTTAGAAAAGCGTTCCTTCTCTCAAGAGATTCCCATTGAGTGTATAACTCTTGAGAATGTTTGTTGCATATCCAATCGAGCTTGCTGCTTTCAGTTTAAAAAGCCACGAAAATGCTCTGCTTGGGTCGTTTGACTTCGCAATAGAACGGGGATTCGTGCCCTCGTTACATAAGCTTTGGGCATAGAGCGGTGTGATTCAATTCTACTCGTTCTAGATATACATGAAGTATAGAATCGAGGTCGCTGGGATCAATGAAGAATTTTTTATCTTCTGTAACATGAACATTTCATTTGTACATGAAACTGTAACATGAAAACATGTCATTAACTAGAACATGTCATGAACATTTGTAGCAATAACATTTGTTTAGTCTAGAACATTTTGGGAAGTATGATATTCAAATGAGGAGGAAATAAGAGAACAGATCTCCTGTTGTTTGTACCATTGAATTGAGTAGTTGAATAAATGTAGCTAACGAACGATGGAAGAATCGAAGATGTGCCGCTCCTGGCCTGAGGGTTATTTGCATTTGCATTCTGTGTTGAGACCTTGTTCTTTGAAAAGATCGAACGAATGCAGCTATGTTCGACTGATTTGATTGATTTGAATCCGAAGCTATTAGGGTAAAATGCACTTTCATAGTTTTCGCACTAGGCGAGATGAATGAAAACAAGGCCAATTCAATAGCTGCAAAGCACGTAACTACTTTACCTAAAGCAGTGGGCTTCGAACTGGCAATTCAATCTTTCTTCCCATCGCCATGGAGCTTAGTCCCGTCTTCGAACTTTCTCTATCCAGTCGAGTTTTCTTCGAACCCTAGTATTAGTACGGGGAAAAACTTCATTATCATGAAAGGTACGGGAACACATAAGCAAGAACGGTGGGAAAGCGATTAAGGCAAGGGGCAAAAATTCCGTGGTTCGGGGAAGTGACCCTAGTAGTGTGTAGGTTAGGGAATAATAAAGCTTACCTGGAAAAAAGGGAAGGGTGTACAAAGCCATAGTTCGGGGTTCTCGCCATCGACTCGGTTGCTTTCCTTCTCAATGCAGTGGCATTGATTCCGCCCTTAGCTTATATGCTGCGATTGGACAGCACGCGGCGAAGTGAAAACCTTCGGCCTTTGGACCAAAGCAGCTACTCTATCCGGGTCCGACTAGCTAGCCTCCCTTCTCAATACCGGGCAAGGGCTCCTTCTTTAGCTATTAGCGCCCGTGGAGATTGTTTGGTTTGGCCTTACCGGGGCCTCCACTACACTATACTATATAGATAGGCTAAAGCCCTCTTCACAGTCGTTCACCCCGGATAAACCGAAACATAGCCCTTCTCATTTACATGAAAAGCTGTTTCACCCAATTCGCACACGGCAACTATCGCTTTCCTCGAAGTCAATTCACCGACGCAAGCAACCTCATCAACGGGATCGCCCGACAACGAACTCTTTGTTCGGTCAGCGAGTGAGAGGAGGAGGGGGCCCTTACGAGGGGAAGAAGGGACATGGTTATTATTTATTACCCACCGCACCGATAATACGGGAGAAGGGAAATCAAGCAAGACCAGTGAATCCTAAGAAAAGAGTTCTGAGGAATGTTAGATACCTTTATAACGTAGGGATGAGATAAGCGTTGGCTAAGAATGTATAAGGGAAGCAGAAACTGCCCACGGAACCTGGAAAATGGGCTTTTGACCTGGCTAGCGCTATTGCTTTGCAAGGTAAGGAATGTTCAACTCGTCTGCTTGAAATCGATAGAGTTGAGAAGCGTCTGCTAATCATGGTACGAATTCTCTGTTTAGGTCAGTCTGATGTTCAAGTATCAATGAAAGTCTTATTTCAGCGAATGAAGTAAGGCTAACAGCTGGCTCTGGCTGATCGATGCCATCTATGAATCCTTCCTCCCTCCATCTGCAGCCTTTATTGCCTTTATTCTGTGTCCAAAAAGGCCTATCTTTGTATCTTGCCAAGGAAAGCTGTCCAATACCAGCAGATTCAAGAGACCGTCTTCATCTGCACCGGAAAAGAGCGGAGTGATTAGCTTCTTTTTTCCTCAAGGACAAGGACAAAGAACTTCTTCCACAACCAGAGCTTGAAACTTTCTCTATGGGTTCTACCCCTTTTCTGCCACAGAATGACTCAAGATCATAGTCATCAACCTGTCTAAGAAAGCTAACCTTACTGAGGAGCTAAAAACCATTCTAATGGGGCAGCTTCCGAAAAGAAAGAGTGGATGGATTATTGAACCCGAGATTTAAAATGTGCAGTTAGGGGCTGTAAACAATTGCTTCGGTCTTTTCCTTACCTGAACATTGCATTGATGAGTAGTACCATCTATTCTCAATCGTTCTCCTACGCCTGGATGCGCTTCAAAGTTGGCCTGAAAAGAGATCCTTCGTTGTTCGTACTTTGACTGAGCGGTAGGACTTTCTTTGGTAGTCAACTAACTGATAGTGCTTCAAGCCCCATATAGGGAAATTTATCTTAATGATACAACGTTACGGTAAACTGTGAAAGAGGATAGAACAGGCCTTGGGCAGTGGAGACAGAGACCAGAGAACCTACGTTCGAGAATGAGACTTTGATCCCAACAGCGAGCTACTCCAACAAGGCCAGTTTAGTCTTCTTTTTTAATTTGATCGCTCATACAAAGGGCTTCTGCCTGGAAGAATGCATCCCTTATTTATTGCTTGCGCCTAAACGACTTTCACAGTCTGAATTGAATTGAAACCGTAGCTTTTTCTTCGTTTAAAAACCACCATAATTGGAACTCATCGGAGAAAAAGAAAGAACTAGATTGGGTCTATCATGCCTATCCATGTTTTATATAGCTAAACTAACCTGCTGATTCAATGAGTCCTATTACGGAACCTGCCTTCCTGGCCAATCATACTGAACAACTTAGCAGCTTGATTCTAAGCCTGGAATGGAAGAACTTAGAAAGCCGACGGATATCAAGACGTAAACTTCTTAGAGCTACTTGAAGCTATACTCAAAGAAGGCCTACGCTTGACTTGTTCCTCCATTTGATAGTTCCGTTCCAGCTAGCGAGAGCACTACTTTACATACATGATAAGCGGCGAGTTTTTAGGTCAGTAACGAACGATGGGGATTTCGAAGATCCGATCTTTTCACATGCAATCCTCGATGAGATGATTCAATTAGGCCCGTTTTTTTTTGATCCTGAATGAATGGACGAAGGGTATCACATTAGGGACCCTCTCAACTAGGTATTCGGCCTAAGGAGAAATTGCATTGAAGCGAGCTTAAGCTATAGTTCCCCAACTCCTATAAGGGCCGGTAGAATGATGACTGAAGATAGAAAGAGATCACCCCTAACAGAGTCATTCTCCGAATAGTAACACGGTAAAGCCAAAGATCTGATTCATTAGCAAAGGAAAGCTGCCTTGATCAACTATAGGAAAGTACACTTTACACAGAAGGACTTCGCCCGAAAGCATTGATGAAGGTCTCCTCTTTCTTTTTCACAGCTGCCATGAGTGAAACAAAGCAAAGCGATCCTTCTATTCTAGAAGATAGGACTGCTGACCACGTCGAACTAAGCCTGCCTTCTTTATACCGTTCGTGCCCCATACCTTTCTCAAATGGAGAAAGGCGGGGAGACTACTTTCTCATTCCATTCCGACTCCCCCTTATGCCTTTTGCTGCTCCACAATGCTCTCTCCAAAACAAAACCAAGTGAGTGAAAGAAGCCGCATTCCCTTCTTCTTCCCCTATCGCTAGGGGCCTTGCCTTTTTAAATGAAAGGCTACATTCGATTCTGACAACGGGTAAAGCTACTGCCAGCCTACTTTATGCAGGAATTGACAAATAAGGAAGATTTGACCCGAATGGCATTTTCGGGGAATAGCCCGCTTAATAGACTAGATTGAAGAAAGGGAGGATATCCGAAAGGCTCAGAGAATGGGGATAAACTACTCAGGATATCCTGATAACTAACCTACTCGAGCTGATTATGAGAAACCCATTTACGCCTTTGAATGAGAGTTTTGGATATGGGGCCAAACCCTCTTCTCTTTCGCCCATCTACCTCGGCTGCCTTGTCTTCTTCAGTTGGAACATAACCCAGCTATAAGTTTGTGATTCACAAAGTTTGGTGACCCCTTGCTTTCTTCCCCAAGCCAAGTCCAGGGAAATGTCCCATCTCTATATGAGCCACGTAATGATTTGCATAGGATAAAGGGGCACCCTTTCTATAGCATTAACAACTGGAACCCGGTTAGATTAAATCCTGCATTGTCATCTTCACCTGAAGAAAGCTGTCTCCCTATCAGCATCTCCATGGATAGTAAGAATTCCCCATCTCTTGGCATCTTGGATCTTTTGTTTGTAACGAAGAAGGAACAGCACCCAAGGCATGGCCTACCCCAGTAACAGATTCAAAGAAGCAGGATATCTAGCACATGGAATTCAATATTCGCAACGCAACCACTGGCCCTCACTCAACCCTCGACCGCTTCGTAGCCTCTTTCTAGGCTGCGTTTGACTTCTTCAAAGACGAAAGACAACCGGAGTCTTTGCTCCCTGGATAAGTCTCATTCGATGTCGCAACCGATGCTTAAAGATCTTCTTCTATCTTCTCAGTCTTCGATCGATCATTCTCTGCTTCATAGAGGAGGGGTTTCCCAGCTAACAAGGAAGCGGGATTAAAAATGGAGGTCAATTCTAAACTGGACCGAGATGGCCTATACACCAAATTACCGGCACCATTCCTGAAGAAACGAAGATCGTTGCAAGAAGACCCCCCACCAAGACGTAAATGGCAGAAATTTTACAGCAGTAGAACGAACCTTGGGCTTGACATGACAGCACCTCGCGGCTCCCTTTCAAGATGAACAATGCGGCTAAGCGTGCATCTGGGGCGGATGTGCCGATGGATGGAGGCGGCTGCATGCTGCATCTAAGAGTTTAGTTCCATGAGACTGAATAACATGGCCTGAAACGAAGTAAACTCACTTTGCTTAACACAGGGCAGCAGAGCAGGACTTCTTTCTCACCCTCACCCGTCATCCAACATGGTTCGCACCAGCGTTATTTGACTCGCTTAGTCCATCGCTGCTTGGCTCTACTTCAACCACTACAACCTGACGGTTCCCTTGTAAAAGAATGCGATACGATAGAACGCTTTTCTGACATCAGGAGATGAAAGCAGTCAAGCAGGCAACAAAGTCGACTATTCGTCTTCACTTCCTCAAAAGTGCTAAAAAGAGCCCCTGGGCGCAGACCCATCCCCAAGGGACTAAACGCATTCAGTTATCTTTCAAAGAGCTT